>CM042410.1:9662939-9717939 GCA_023634145.1 Thymallus thymallus
ATCAAAATAAATGTCTTATAGCTTTTTTAGCCTACAGCTTTTCCTGGGATTAAAGGAGAAGAGGAACGGCCTATTCCGGAAAGGCTTGCTAAAGCCTATTGCGCACGGGAACATCTGGAAGTTATGTGTAGCCGAATTAAGAAGCTAAATATTAGGCCATTTATTAGCTAAATATTAGGGCTATACGCTAAATAGTTACCTGTCAAAGTGCAAGAAACAAAGGTTAACAGATGAAATGACAGATCTGTAGGGCCTAGTGCGTTCCTCCATGCTGCGCTCTGTGGTGCCAGGGCATGCTCCACTATTGATTAGGCTAGGCCTACGCTTTTAGGAGACAAGAACACTGTGCAATGATGAATGTATTGTTGTTATCAAGTGAATTCACAGTTATAGTCTACAGGCTGTAAACTGCAGTGATCTAGGCTCATTATAATAACTGCTCAAATCTACTCAATAATTGTCTTTATTTTTACTATTTTCTACATTGTAGAATAATAATGAACACATCAAAACTATGAAATAACACATATGGAATCATGTAATAACCAAAAAGGTGTTAAACAAATCAAAGTATATGTTATATTTGAGACACAGCCAAAGTCTACATGACAGAACACTCCAGTTCATTTCCCACCAGGGACACAGTGGGTCTTGGCCCCAGCCTCAGCCCGGTCCCCAACACCTTCGCCTCCAGCCCTTCTGGACCAATCCCCACGCCCGTGTCGAACGCCAGCCCCACCCTGGTCCTCCCCTTCCCCTCGCCTTGAGACAGCGTTAAAACCTGGGCTCTGGCCATCAACTTGACTCCGTCCTGATTGGACGCCTCAATGCTGGCGCCCACACCGGGTCCCCTGACATGTGACCCACCACTGAGACGCTGGTGGAACAGCCCGATGTCCACCGACCCACCCAACTCTCTACTCCTCACCTCCACATAGGGAACGGACATGGCACACCTATAGAGAGAGAGAGAGAGAGAGAGAGAGAGAGAGAGAGAGAGAGAGAGAGAGAGAGAGAGAGAGAGAGAGAGAGAGAGAGAGAGAGAGAGATATGTTTCCCATGCCAATAAAGTGGAATAGACTAACTTTAATCTTATTCACCATAACCAACCAGCAGTTGCTGTGGATAAACTGTATAGATATATGTGATTCTAATAGAATACAAAAGAACACAGTAGAAACACTAAATCACTAATATTGTCCCTCAAATTGAAGACTTACCTGTGAGGAGTCTCCTGCCGTTATTATATATCCGTTTGATGTTCTTCAGTAGCTCTTCAGGCTGTAGAAAAACAGTGAAGCTTCTCTTACAGATCGCTGAACATCAAGTCTTAATGGTAATCTGTCTACTGGAAGGAACTGAATGAAGATCAAGACAGTTTATTAAGTCTTTATGTTTTCCAGTCAGGAAGAATATCAAACTGTTGCTCGTCAGTCAGGAGAAATGTTGTGTTGCTTCTCTCTGCAGCATTTGACTTTATAACGTGTTGAGGCAACGAGGGGGGTGGTGGGGTGTTTGTGTGTGGGGATAGGAGCTGATGTGGGATTCGGTTGATCCAATGTCTGTCTCTGTTTCTGCTCCTCTCAGTGGCTCTGTTCCTTCATTGGACGAGTCAAGTCAGCTGTCTGTTCCCGCCCATGAGCTCCAGTCATTGGTCCGATTCAATTCAAAATGAAATCAGGAAATGAAACTTAACGTTCTTCAGGACAAAGCAACAGGAAACAGACTTTCTCTCCTCTATCAGAGCTTAGTTACAGTATTACTGAGAACATTGTTCTAACAGAAAACCATTCTGTCCTGCTGAGCTCTAGATGTGAACCATTTAGGTGCCAGTAAAGGAATATCTGGAAATACAGTTCATAATACATGTACATCTGCTGTTTGGGGTTTTAGGCTGGGTTTCTGTATAGCACTTTGTGATATTTGCTGATGTAAAAAGGCTTTATAAATACATGTACTATTATTATTTAGTAAAATCGTAACACAGGATCAAATGTTTTGCACACACTAGATAGTTAAAGTGTGTTTGTGTGTGTGTGTGTGTGTGTGTGTGTGTGTGTGTGTGTGTGTGTGTGTGTGTGTGTGTGTGTGTGTGTGTGTGTGTGTGTGTGTGTGTGTGTGTGTCGAGCATTTCCTAGTGAGGGATGAATGGAGGGAGAGGGGTAGAGAGAGAGAGATGTAGGGATGTAGGGATGGAGGGATGGAGGGATGGGATGCTAACAAAATGCTAACAAAATTAGCACAAGAAATTGCGAAGTTCCATGGAGGCTGCTAGCTAAATGTGCTCATAAAGTTATACATATATAGGTAGGAGCTATATGTGAACAAGAGACATGGTGCAAATGAAAAAAGTGTCTGTGTGGATTGTCTGTGTGGAGACTGGAGTCGCTAGGGCAACAGGCCTGACTGCTCTGCTGTAATTTCTGCTCGGCATCAGGCAAATTTTGGTTTTCAGTTGCTCTTCTGCACTTGGATGAGAATTCATGAACAGGCATTCTATCAGCAGAAAGCACTGATGTCTAGCTACTTTTTTTATATATATATACAGTGCATTCGGGAAAGTATTCAGACCCCTTCACTTTTTCCACATTTTGTTACGTTACATCCTTGTTCTATAAATTAAAAATAATAATGATTAAATAATTCCTCATCAATTTACACACAATACCCCATAATGACAAAGCAAAAACATGTTTTAAGATTTGTTTTGCATATTTATGTTAAAAATTTAAAAACAGAAATACATTATTTACATAAGTATTCAGACCCTTTGCTATGAGACTCGAAATTGAACTCAGGTGCATCCTGTTTCTATTGATCATCCTTGAGATTATTCTACAACTTGATTGGAGTCCACCTGTGGTAAATTAAATTGATTGAGCAAAAACCAAGCCATGAGGAAGAAGGAATTGTCCATAGACCTCCGAGACAGGATTGTGTCGAGGCCAGTGACGACCAGTCATTCAGGGGTCCCACCTGTTTTGAGCCCCACTTCCTATGATAAATATTTGTCGCCTGTTAAGCATCTCCCGTTGTTTGTGCATAAATTGTTGTTCTAGTTCGTTTTAGTTAGTTTTTTCGTTATTTTTTTGCTACAGTTGCACTATAATAGTTCAGGATTATGGAGTGCTACGGTTTTACGAAGGTTTTAATGTTGCTTTTTATCACTGAGGGACTTTTTATTTTTGTCGCAGCTGAACGTCGACAGGAGTCGTCAATTATTATTATTTACAACAGAGCCCAGCTCCTGGATTTAGCACACGCAGTGCTGTTGCACCCCAGGGAAAGGTTTGATATTCCGGATGAGTTGAAAAGGCGACGGCGTGGACGTAGGGCGGGATTGAAGTGTAAGGCGAAGCAGAGGAAGTACAAGCCGGCTATACCGTCTATCATTATGGACAACGTGAGATCTCTGCATAACAAAATGGACGAGCTTGAGGCTCTTGTCCGTGGGCAAAGGGACTATCGGGAAGCGAGCCTAATGTTTTTTACTGAGACTTGGCTGAACGATAACATCCCCGTAGAGAACGTCACTATCGGCGGGTTCTGGACCATCAGAGCAGACAGGGATAGCGTTTATTCCGGTAAGATCAAGGGTGGTGGGCTGGCCTTATTAGTTAACAACAGATGGTGTAATCCGAGCCATATTACTCTTAAGGAAGAGATTTGTATGAGAAATATCACTGGCTTCAAAAAGTCAAACAGCGGGCAGACGGAGGGGACCCAGCACAGAGCCAATGAGCTGAACCAATTTTTTAACAGGTTCGATACTGGCCCTGTCCACCTCCCCTCCAGCTCCCCAGGCCACACACCCTCACGGCTGTCACACCCCCACTTTGCTCACAACACCTCTGTTGAGACAATCAGCGACCCCCTCCCCACCTCCGGCCCTGCTCCCTCTGGACTGATCCTCAACACCCCCCTTCCCCCCACCTCCCCACCTGGGCTGGCTTTCACCAACAACCAAGTGAAGAGAGAGCTGGAGAGACTACATCAGTGGATAGCGGCGGGCCCTGATGGCATCAGCCACCAAAAATTGGTTCAGCTCATTGGCGCTGTCCTGGGTCTGCTCCGTCTGCCCACTGTTTGACTTTTTGAAGCCAGTAATATTTCTCATACCCTTCCACACCTCTCTCACCTGGCTCTGCCTCAGCTTGTCCTCCATCTTCTCCTTATACACTCTCTTCCCCTCAGCAATCCGCAACTTCAGCTCCCTCTGGACGCATTTCAATTTGTCCTTGTCCCCCTCCTTGAAGGCCCTCTTCTTCTCATTCAGCAGGGCCTTCAGGTCGCTGGTGACCCAGGGTTTATTATTTGGAAAACAGCGTACCTTCCTGGTCCTGTAGGGCCTCATTCGCCTCTGGAGACGATCTCCTAATGATTCTAGTAGGCTGCTGTTGGACCATAGGTCTGTAGAGTGGGGTTAGGTGGACAAGGTTGTGATCCGATCTACCGAGTGAGGGAGTGCAGTGGAGTTGTATGCATCCTTCACATTAGCTTATAACAAGTCCAGAGTTTTATTATTCCTGGTTGGGCACTTCACAAACTGTTTGAACGTGGGCAGCGTTGAAGAGAGAGATGCATGGTTAAAATCCCCCAAAATGGTTAAAGAAAGCACTGGGATGCGCTGTCTGTAACCTCGCGATAACAGAGTGGATGATGTCACACGCTGTGTTTGCGTCCGCGGAGTGCGGGATGTAAACAATAACAGCAATGGCCGCCATGAATTCCCTCTGCAAATAGTAGGGTCTCAGGCTAACGGCTAACAGCTCAATGTCCAGGCTACAAAACTGTTCCTTAAGAGTAATATGTTTTGGATTACACCATCTGTTGTTAACTAATTAAGGCAGCCCCCCTCCCCTACCCTTACCTGAAGAAGCGCTATCCCTGTCCGCTCTGAAGGTCCGTAAACCGCCAATAGTTACGTTCTCTATGGGGATGTTATCATTCAGCCATGTCACAGTAAAACACAATAGGCTTGCTTCCCGGTATTCTCTTTGTCCATGGACCAGACCCTCAAGCTCGTCCATATTGTTATGTAGCGATCTCACGTTGCCCATAATGATAGACGGTATAGCCGGCTTGTATTTCCTAAGCTTTGCTTTACACTTCAATCCCGCCCTGCGTCCACGCCGTCGCCATTTCAACTTGTCCGGAATATCCAACTTTTTCCTGGGATGCAGCAGCGCTGCATCTGCTAAATCCAGGAGCTGGGCTCGGTTGTAAATTATTAAGGACTCGCGTGTATGTTCGGCGCTGAGAAAAAACGCTAAAACCTTCGGAAAACATTAGCACTCCATAATCCTGAACTATTATAGTTCAACTGTTGCAAAAAAACTCACGAAAAACATACTAAAACAACAATTAACGAATGAACAATGGGAGCTGCTTAACAGGCGACCCCCACAGGCGCCAATCTCAAGAATGTTATATGCGCCCTTTATTTCTTCTACAGTTCTGACTTGGTATACAGGGAGAACACTATAAGAATGTTCTGATTTCTGTTGCTGTACTTTTCAAAAGTGCTTAACAAATAGTTATATTGAGTATGCCCATCCTAGCTCACTCATTAATGTCTTAATCGGAATTACGAATTGCCTCTTATCCGCACGTCGTCCCCTTATGCCATAGTTTGTACGTCTCAATTATCATTAGAAACCACATTTGTATAAGCAAATCAACCATATCAGCTGTTTTTTTAAGGCAGTAAATGAGGCTATTTGAACTGTTTCGCTGCCAGACAAGGCTCTGCTGAAAAGAAAGCTCTGCTGTTGGAACAGCTTTGTGTAGGCCCTAAAAGTTTGTGGGCACCGTTTGTCACCGTTATAGTGCAATGAATGTATTTAATGTTGTGTTGTGTAGTGGCTTTGCTGGCATGCATCCCCAATTTTCATTTTTTGTTTGCCCCACCAATATTTACATGCTTAAATTGCCACGGGTTGATGCACAGATCTGGGGATGGGTACCAAAACATTTCTGCAGCATTTAAGGTCCCCAAGAACACAGTGGCTTCCATAATTCTTAAGTAGAAGATGTTTGGAACCAACAAGACTCTTCCTAGAGCTGGCCGCCTGGCCAAACTGAGCAATCGGGGGAGAAGGGCCTTGGTCAGGGAGGTGACCAAAAACCTGATGATCACTCTGACAGAGCTCCAGAGTTCATCTGTGGTGATGGGAGAACATTCCAGAAGGACAACCATCTCTGCAGTACTCCACCAGTCAGGCCTTTATGGTAGAGTGGACAGATGGAAGCCACGCCTCAGTAAAAGGCACATGATAGCCCGCTTGGAGTTTGCCAAAAGGCACCTAAATGAAACCAAGATTGAACTCGTTGGCCCGAATGCCAAGCGTCACATCTGGAGAAAACCTGGCACCATCCCTATGGTGAAGCATGGTGGTGGCAGCATCATGATGTGGGGATGTTTTTCAGTGGCAGGGACACAGAGACAGGATCGAGGGAAAGCTGAACGGAGCAAAGTACAGAGCGGTCCTTGATGAAAACCTGCTCCAGAGCACTCAGGACCTCAGAGTAGGTTGAAGGTTCACCTTCCAATAGGACAATGACCCTAAGCACACCACCCCTTGTCTTACCGGAGTCTGCGGTTATATCTAGCCAGTGCAGCGTACATCCCGCAAGTTGAATGTTATCCATGTCGTCGTTCAGCCACGACTCGGTGAAACATAAGATATTATACTTTTTAATGTCCTGTTGATAGGATATTCGTGATCGTTCCTGGTCTAATTGTAATTGTAATTTGACGTTTGAGAAACATGGATGAACATCTAATTCTGATGTGAACCTGTGAGAGCTTGTTGGAAAAATAACAGACAGTGTGCGCAGCTGTCCCCCAGGGGTCAGTGTTGGGTCCATTCCTCTTTATAATACCTCCTACCCTTGGGCAAGATCATGCGACATCACAAAGTTCACTTCCACTGCTATGCAGATTACATCAAGCTCTACCTCTCCACCAAACACTCCACTCCCCTCCCTCCAACCTCCCTCATCAGCTGCCTTCACGACATCCAGAGCTGGCTCCCCATAGATAGTTGGTAGGGGTGGTGGAATTGCAATTTATGTAAAATGTTGCTTAAATGTCTCTGTGTCCATATCTACCTCTGTCCCAAAGCAATATGATTGCCTGGTTTTAAATGTGGTACTAACGCTCATTAAGCTCTAGCTGGGGTATATCGCCCCCCCTCAGCTCCTCCTTGTACTCTAAGCAAACTCTATGAAATATAGATAGATAGATAGATAGATAGATAGATAGATAGATAGATAGATAGATAGATAGATAGATAGATAGATAGATAGATAGATAGATAGATAGATAGATAGATAGATAGATAGATAGATAGATAGATAGATAGATAGATAGATAGATAGATAGATAGATAGATAGATAGATAGATAGATAGATAGATAGATAGATACTTTATTGATCTCCCGGGGGGGAAATTTCATTGTCAAGCAGCTACAACAAAACACAGGGCAGGTGCAAAATGCCACAACGAAAGTACACAAAAGACAGATACACGGTACATGATACATAGAGCGGCAGTATGAAAAAGTATAGAAATACAAGATATCTGGAGTGCAAAAAAAAGCTATAAAAAGACATTGCATAGTATGAGTGGTTGGCTGAATATGTACACTATACATTGGTGGATGTTGGATGGTTAACTATACTATACAGGTCGATGGCAGAGAAATACTTCAGTAGCTAAAAATGCGTATGATATGAGCGAGGGAATAATAGTTTACTTAATAGACAGACTGGGTAAATGAACAGGTAAGTGAAAATTTTGCATGGTTAAATTAGCTGTACAGTTAGGTATACAGTTATATTTACAGATAAGTGAATACTTGCATGTTTACACAAACTGTACAGGTAAATGACAGGAAGAGATACTTTAATAGCTAAATGTGTGTATGATATCATTTGGGGTAATAATAGTAATTCCCTTAAAATACAGTCCTTAGTGCGCAGGGTTTAATTACAGACAACTGCACGTATTGCACATTCGATATACTAAAAGCAATGAGAAAAGGTGCAACTGGCAGGATACTAATATGCATTCCTGAGTGAATGCCTAAGTAGGTTAAGTCCAATAATTACTTACAATATTGCATGTGATATAATATAACAACTGTACATGAGTATGTATATACAGACCTGTATGAATAAATAGGTCCTGAGTGGATGAGTGCTGACGGACCAGAGTTACTCACGGATGGATGCATAATTGTTAAACTAGGTCCTAGCACCCCAACAGTTCCAGATCTATGTTGCCGACGGCACGGCACCCCGGTGAGGCATTATATAGTCTAATAGCCGCCGGCAGGAAGGACCTCCTGTAGCGCTCTCTGGCACACCGTGGTGGGATCAGTCTGTGACTGAAAGTGCTCCTCTGCGTCATAACCATAGCGTGCAGAGGGTGGGTGACGTTGTCCATGATGGCCAGCAGTTTGGCCAGGATCCGTCTCTCCGCCACCTCCTCTAGAGTGTCAAGGCTCATCCCCAGGACAGAGCTAGCCTTCCTGATCAGCTTATTTACCCGAGAAGCATCACCGGCTTTGATGTTTGCTCCCCAGCACACCACTGCAAAAAAGATGGCACTGGCCACCACAGACTGGTAGAAGGTATGCAGTAGTTTACTGCACACGTTGAAGGACCTGAGCCTCCTCAGAAAGTAGAGTCGGCTCTGTCCCTTTTTGTACAGGGCCCCGGTGTTACCGGCCCATTCCAGCCTGTTGTCCATATGGACTCCCAGGAACTTGTATGACCCAACCATTTCCACATCCATCCCCTGTATAGGGACTGCAGTCAGTTGTGCCTTGGTTCTCCTGAAGTCCACCACCATCTCCTTTGTTTTGCTGATGTTGAGCTGAAGGTGGTTCTGCTCACACCACAACACTAAGTCACTGATTGTGCTCCTGTACTCCTCCTCCTGCCCACCCCTGATGCACCCTACAATAGCAGGGTCATTCGAGAACTTCTGTAGGTGGCATGTTTCAGAGTTATATCTGAAGTCTGAGGTGTAGAGGGTGAACAGGAAGGGGGACAGGACCGTTCCCTGGGGGGCCCATGTGTTACTAACTGCCCGTTCTGACACACAGCTCTGTAGTCGCACAAATTGTGGCCTACCGGTCAGGTAGTCCGTGACCCAGGAGACTAAGGGTGCTTCCACTTTCATCCTCCTCATCTTCTCACCCAGTAGCAGGGGCTGAATGGTATTGAAGGCACTGGAGAAGTCAAAAAACATAACCCTCACAGTGCAACCTGCGTTGTCCAGGTGAGAGTAGGCCCTCTGCAGAAGGTAGATGATTGCATCATCCACCCCGATGTTGCACTGGTATGCAAACTGCAGGGGGTCCATTGATGAACACACCAGGGGTCTGAGGTGAGCGAGGACTAACCTTTCCAGGGTCTTCATGATGTGGGATGTTAGCGCTACAGGTCTGAAGTCATTCAGGACAGTGGGGTGTGCCTTCTTGGGCACTGGGACGAGGCAGGATGTTTTCCACAGCACAGGGACCCGTTCTAGGCTCAGGCTAAGGTTGAAGAGACGCTGGAGTATTCCACACAGTTGGTCAGCACAGACCCTAAGCACCCTTGGGCTGATTCCATCAGGGCCCGCCGCTTTCCACTGGTGTAGTCTCTCCAGCTCTCTCTTCACTTGGTTGGTGGTGAAAGCCAGCCCAGGTGGGGAGGTGGGGGGAAGGGGGGTGTTGAGGATCAGTCCAGGGGGAGCAGGGGCGGAGGTGGGTTCACTGATTGTCTCAGCAGAGGTGCTGTGAGCAAAGTGGGGGTGGGACAGCCGTGAGGGTGTTTGGTCTGGGGAGCTGGAGGGGAGGTGGACAGGGCCAGTATCAAACCTGTTAAAAAAATAGGTTCAGCTCATTGGCTCTGTCCTGGGTCCCCTCCGTCTGCCCACTGTTTGACTTTTTGAAGCCAGTGATATTTCTCATACCCTTCCACACCTCTCTCACCTGGCTCTGCCTCAGCTTGTCCTCCATCTTCTCCTTATACACTCTCTTCCCCTCAGCAATCCGCAACTTCAGGTCTCTCTGGACGCATTTCAATTTGTCCTTGTCCTTGTCCCTCTCCTTGAAGGCCCTCTTCTTCTCATTCAGCAGGGCCTTCAGGTCGCTGGTGACCCAGGGTTTATTGTTTGGGAAACAGCGTACCTTCCTGGTGGGTACAGTGTTGTCTACACAAAAATTAATATAGTCTGTTATGCAGTCAGTGAGTCCATCGATGTCCTCCCCATGAGCCTCACAGAGCACATCCCAGTCTGTTGTTTCAAAACAGTCCTGTAGGGCCTCATTCGCCTCCGGGGACCATCTCCTAATAGTCCTGGTGGTTGCAGGCTGCTGTTGGACCAAAGGCCTGTAGAGTGGGGTGAGGTGGACAAGGTTGTGATCCGATCTACCGAGGGGAGGGAGTGCAGTGGAGTTGTATGCATCCTTCACATTAGCATATAACAAGTCCAGAGTTTTATTATTCCTGGTTGGGCACTTCACGAACTGTTTGAACGTGGGCAGCGTTGAAGAGAGAGATGCATGGTTAAAATCCCCCGAAATGGCAAAGAAAGCACTGGGATGCGCTGTCTGTAACCTTGCGATAACAGAGTGGATGACGTCACACGCTGCGTTTGCGTCAGCAGAGGGTGGGATGTAAACAATAACAGCAATGGCCACCGTGAATTCCCTCTGCAAATAGTATGGTCTCAGGCTAACGGCTAACAGTTCAATGTCCGGGTTACAAAACTTTTCCTTAAGAGTAATATGGTTCGGATGACACCATCTGTTGTTAACCAATAAAGCCAGCCCACCACCCTTACTCTTACCGGAAGAGACGCGATCCCTGTCCGCTCTGATGGTCTGGAAACCGTCGATAGTGACGTTCTGTATGGGGATGTTATCGTTCAGCCAAGTCTCAGTAAAACACATTAGGCTCGTTTCCCGATAAATCCTTTGTCCACGAACAAGTCCCTCCAACTCATCCATCTTGTTATGTAGACACCTCACATTGCCCATAATAATAGATGGTATAGCCGGCTTGTACTTGAACCTCCTCCGCTTTGCCTTACATTTCAATCCCGCCCTACGTCCACGGCGTCGTCTTTTCAATTCGTCCGGAATATCAAACTTTTCCCTGGGGAGCAGCAGCGCTGCGTGGGCTAAATCCAGGAGCTGGGCTCTGTTGTAAACAATAACAGTTGACGACTCCTGTCGACGTTCAGCTGCGATAAAATCCATAAAATCCATAATCCTGAACTAATCCTGAACTATTATAGTTCAACTGTAGCAAAATAAAAAATAAAACTAAAGAAAAGAGACGAAAGAAAACGAACTAAAACAACAATTTATGCACGA
Organism: Thymallus thymallus; assembly: GCA_023634145.1. Taxonomy (NCBI): domain Eukaryota; kingdom Metazoa; phylum Chordata; class Actinopteri; order Salmoniformes; family Salmonidae; genus Thymallus; species Thymallus thymallus. The sequence goes on from CM042410.1 coordinate 9,674,319, forward strand.
ACAACGGACAACGGGAGCTGCTTAACAGGCGACCACTCAGGGCGGCGCCAAACACCGATGTCTGTTTATGCAAACTCTGAATTACTGACTCTGAATTACTGATTTTGGGAGATTGTAATCTGGATTGGCTGTCACCAGTATATGATATCCCAACTCTAAGAACTCAGACAAATCTACTCTACTAGATATTATTCTAAAAAATAACCCCCATAAATACACAGCCTGTGGGATCTTTGCAAATGATATTAGTGACCACTGCCCTATTGCTTGTATTAGGGATACCAGCCCCGTATAATCTCAAAGAGAAATTAAAAAACATTTCTCGCAGCAAGCCTTTATCCTTGATTTATATCACTCAGAGCTTTTATCCACATGCTGCTTTTCGGACCCAGTTTAAGCCCTTGCCCTTTTCTCTTCTATCTTCATCTCTACATCAGATAAACATGCTCCTTTTAAGAATCACAGAATTTGAAATCGTACTAATCCTTGGTTCTCTCTTGAATTAGCAAATATTCTTCTGCAAAATAATCAAGCATGGGCCTTGGCGAGGAAAACAGGTGCCCCAGCTGACTGGCTGTCTTTTAGGCAACTGAGAAACAAATGTACTTTAGCTGTCAAAAAGGCCAAATCGAAACACTTCCTAAGTGCTATGACAGACTCTGCCGGTGATCCAGCAAATTTCTGGAAAACCGTTACCTCATTGAAAAGGGGAAATTCTGCTCTTCCTCTTCCTAAGAAAATTATAAGTTAAAAAAATCATATCTGTGATGCTTTTAATAAGCATTTTATCACTGCTGGTTTTTTATTTGAAAAGAAAAGTGGCCAATGTGGCTCTGGCCAGTCAGTTGATTTCTCTTCTTGCTTTTCAACCACTAACCAGGAAAATGGAAATCCTGTCTTTAGTTTCCAGAAATGATCTGAAACAGAAGTCCTAGCTGCCTTATGTGCCATTGATACTAAGAAATCCATAGGTGCTGACAATTTAGATCCATTCTTACTTAAGTGTGCTGCACCTCTCATTGCTGGTTCAGTGACACACATTTTTAACCTAACTTTAAGCACAGGAACTATCCCTAAGGTGTGGAAATCAGCTTTTGTTCTGCCATTACATAAAGGAGGTGACTGTAGTGATCTGGATAATTACCGACCCATTTCTAGGCTCCCCTGTCTTGCAAAGTTCTTAGAATCCTTAGTCAGTAAACAGTTACTATCTTTCCTTTCTGCAAACAGTATTCTTAGCATCCATCAATCTGGGTTTAGATCAAAACACAGTACCACATCGGCCACTATGCTTGTTGTAAATGATATCGCAAATGCCTTATATAATAGAAGGCACTGTGCTGCGTTATTTGTTGACTTGTCTAAAGCCTTTGACACTGTAGACCATGCTATCCTTTTACATAAGCTGTCAGCTATTGGACTGGGTACTGATGCCTGCCGATGGTTCTATGATTATCTTAAAGATAGAACTCAGGCCGTCTTGGTCGATGGGGTCAAGTCCGAACCGTTACAGTTACTTAAAGGGGTCCCTCGTGGTTCAATAATTGGCCCTTTATTGTTCTCACTGTATATTAACAGCATTGGTGATGATTTTAAATATTGTAAATTCCATGTATATGCAGATGACACTGCGATTTATTCTATTCTATTGCAACAGCCGAACAAAAATTAATGCAGTTGGAGTCAGATTTTAAGATACTACAGGAGTCTCTTTTACAGCTCAAACTTGTTTAAAATCTTAATAAAACAAATGTTATGTATTTTTCAAGGTCTAAACTCTCAGTTAGAAACACTCTTGCAATTACTAGCCTGGATGGTACTCAAATCGAACAGGTCTCTGCATATAAATATTTAGGGGTATGGTTAGATGATAGGCTCTCCTTTCAAAAACATGTTAGTGAATTGGGGAAAAAGTTAAAATTCAATTTTTACAGAAACAAGGCCTGTCTGTCCTCTGTAAATAGAAAACAAATTGTTCAGGCTACTTTTTTATCCATTTTAGATTATGGTGATGTTATCTATATGCATGCTTCGGCAACCACATTAAAACCACTGGATGCTATTTACCATTGTGCACTCAGGTTTATCAGGGGGGATAGTTTCAGAACACATCACTGTATTCTATACCAAAATGTGGGTTGGGCCCCTCTGTCTGTGAGGCGAGAAAAACATGCTCTTCTGTTTATTTATAAAGCACTCCTTTTAAAACACCAGCCATATATTTAAACATTAATTTCCAATAGACATACTAATTGTAATACCAGATCACAGTCATGGATTACATTAGAGACGCCTGCAGTCTACACAGATTTGTGTAGATGTGAGGGCTTGGTTGTGGTAAGGCCTCTTACTCCCACCTAGGGGAGGAGAGAGGCACACAACCAAGCTCTCACACATTATTAGGGAGATGATCATCCCCAATCAGAGACAGCTGTATAGCGTTGTCTCTGATTGGGGATAGTATTTAGACTCCACACACAGCCACCTGTGTGTGGATCATTGTTCGTGTCTGCCTTGTGTATCAGCATGTGAGTTACTTTGCTTTGTATAGTATTTTGTTCGTTTGTCTGCACTGCCAGCAGCAACCAAGTAAGTCACCGTGTTTTGTTTAGTTTTCATGTTTGTATATTTAGTCATCTCCTTTTGTTTTATTTAATGCTTCGTGAGACCATCTCATTAAATAAAAGAGGAATGACACTCCATCAGCGCTCCGTCTACCGTCCCATTACTCCACACCGTGACAGTAGAACTGCCTTCAGTTCCTTTGCACATTTTCTGTGGAACAAATTGCAAACACACATCAAGCTAGACACTTTGGTGCCCCTTGCCCATTTCAATAATATTTTAGAGGATCAATATTATGTTTTCTGTGTTTGTTTCTGTTGAACTGTTTTTCTTTGTTTTCTTGAAATATTTCTGTTTTGTAGTTTTTTAGATCTTTCTTCTCCAAAATGTCTGTCTGTGTGTCTAAATTGTACATGTTAACATGTTTACACAGGGGCACAGCCGTAAAAGAGATTTAGGTCTCAGTCTGTTTTCCCTGTCAAAATAAAGTTTAAATAATTTTAAAAAATATATAGTTTCCCGGTCCCTCTTTCAACACAAGTCAAAATAAATTCTCATTTGTGCCCTGGTCATTTCCCGTTTGGACTATTGCAACACTCTGATCACTGGTATCCCCACCAAACTCAACAACAGACTTCAACTGGTCCAGAACTCTGCTGCCAGAATCCTCACCTGAACTGATCAACTGAACACATCACACCAATTCTCATCAATATACACTGGCTCCCCAATGCAATCCCAAAATATTTTAAGACACTCCACAACCTGTTTCGTCTGGTCCTTTGAGGTAAATTGTACTTTCGTTGATGCACTTGCTTTTATGTAGGCCTACTTTTAATGTAAGATGTCCTTGAGTGCCCTGAAAGGCATCCGCCAAATACAATTTATTATTATTATTATAGTTGGTCACTAAAATCTGCCGGGATTTCCGGAAAACCAGGGAATTTATTGAATGTTCGAGAAATGTTGCAACCCTAAGTAGGCACCTATCACATTTTGAACAGTTGCATTAATGAACATAAAGGAAGTGCGCCATAATGTCTCATCAACAACTTTACTTGTATCTTGAGGGTTTCTATGTTATTAAATGAGTGATTTACGGCATAGCAGTTATATTATTTTTAATTGTGGTTATTGAGAGGCCGCCGGCCAATGAGACTCGTGACAATAGGGCCGGGATTCAATCTCAGGCAGGCGCTGTATAGCAACAATTGATAATCCATAAGCAAATTAGAGTTGTTATGAGGCCCAAATGTTAGTAGAAATTTTGCATCACTGCAACAACAGCATATTCAACAACAAAAGTTATTGTGGCCCAAGCTGAAAGTTGAAAACAATAGTAAAAATACCACCCAAGCAAAGTCCCCTTGGCATTCAAACGGAATTACACTGAACAAAAATATAAACGCAACATGCAACAATTTTAAAGATTTTGCTGAGTTACAGTTCATAATAGGAAATCAGTGAATTTAAATAAATTCATTAGGCCCTAATCTATGGATTTCACATGACTGAGAATACAGATATACATCTGTTGGTCTAAAAAAATAAATAAATAAGAAAAACAGTCAGCATTATTTGCCTCACGCAGCGTGACACATCTCCTTCGCATAGAGTTGATCAGGCTGTTGATTGTGGCCTGTGGAATGTTGTCCCACTCCTCTTCAATGGCTTTGAAAAGTTGCTGGATATTGGCGCGAACTGGAACACGCTGTCGTACACGTCGATCCAAAGCATCCCAAACATGATCAATGGGTGACATGTCTGGTGAGTATGCAGGCTATGGAAGAACTGGGACATTTTCAACTTCCAGGAATTGTGGTTAGTGGTTGTTTAGAGGTCTGTATTCACAGGAAAAATGGGGCTGTTTACAGTACTGTGTAACTACTACAGTACTACACTGTCTGTTTGAGTAATAGAGAAGGATGTTGAAGTTCCAGTTATGTCATGAGTAGGACACACACTGATGTAGTTAAGAATTTGGTTGAAGTGGGCAATGTATACTCTAGGTGGAGCTATTTGTCAAATCATAACGCCACTTGTGGAATCTCAGGGGTTGAACTCTGCGTGCTCTCTCTCTCTCCCTCTCCCTTTCTCTTTCTGTCTCTCTCTCTTTCTCTCACTCTGTGTGTGTTTGTGTGTGTCTGTGTGTGTGTGTGTGTGTGTGTGTGTGTGTGTGCGCGCGCGCATGCATGTGTGTGTGTCTGTAGGAGAAGAGATATGCTTGTGTGTATAGCTCTTGTTCTTCATGAACAACATTGCCCCTGAAAAAATGTGTGTACATTCGGACTGTTTTGGAAAAATAGAAAATCCATCTTGTGTGTGTGTGTGCCCGCAAGTGCAATGCACACATGCTTGAGTTGCATCAAAGAAAATTGTGACATGTTAGGATATTAATGTGAGAGATCTAGCTCTCACAGTCTCACTGCAGAATTAGACGTTTATCTACGCTTCACTAAATGTCCAATTTCGAAGTTTCTCCAAGTTGCTCCAAGTAGAGTCATTATTTTATCTGCTTTTTTCTGGGTGCAAGGGGGGTGCTTTGGGATTATTTAAGGTAATCTTTGAAGAGGTAGGGTTTCAGATGTTTTCGGAAGATGGGCAGGGGCTCTGCTGTCCTAGCTTCAGGGGGAAGCGGGTTCCACCATTGGTTGCCAGGACAGAAAAGAGCGTGTACTGGGCTGAGCAGGACCTGACCTCCCATAGCGGTGGGAGGGCCAAGAGACCAGAGGTGGCAGAACAGAGTGCTCAGGTTGGGGTGTAGGGTTTGAGCATAGCCTGAAGGTAGTTCCTCTTGCTGCATCATAGGCAAGTACCATGGTCTTGTAATGCATGCAAGCCTTGACTGGAAGCCAGTGGAGTGTGCGGAGGAGCACAGTGACATTAGAGAACTTGGGAAGGTTGAATACCAGGCAGGCTGCGGCGTTCTGGATGAGTTGCAGAGGTTTGATGGCACAAACGGGTAGCCCGGCCAACAGCGAATTGCAGTAGTCCAGACATTAGATGACAAGTGCCTAGATTAGGACCTGTGCTGCTTCCTGTGTAAGGTAGGGTCGCACTCTGCAAGAGTGAGTCACTGCTTTGATGTTTGCAGAGAACGACAGGGGGTTGTCCAGTGTCACGCCAAGGTTCTTTGCACTCTGGGAGGGGGACACCGTGGAGTTGTCAACCGTGATGGAGAGGCCTTGGAGTGGGAAGGCCTTCCCCGGGATGAAGAGCAGCTCCGTCTTGTTGAGGTTTCGCTGGAGGTGGTGGGCCAACATCCAAGCTGAGATGTCTGCCAGGCACGCAAAGATACGTGTCACCACCTGGGTGTCAGAAGGGGAGAGGAGAAAAGTAGTTGAGCGTCATCTCCATAGCAATCATAGGAGATACCATGTGAGGACATGATGGAGCTGAGTGACTTGGTGTAAAGAGAGAAGAGGAGAGGGCTTAGAACCGAGCCCTAGTCGTGAGTGTACTGTATGTGGTGCAGACACAGGTCCTCTCCACGTGACCTGGTAGGAGCGGCCTGCCAGGTAGGATGCAATCCAAGAGTGTGTAGAGCCTGAGACGCAAAGCCCTGAGAGGGTGGAGAGGAGGGAGTGAAGGATGATAGGAAGTTTAGTTTTCCTCCATTTTCAGCTGCCCGCAGACCTGTTTTGTAAGCTCGCAATAAGTCACTCAACCACAGAGCAGGAGGGGAGGGCCGAGCCTTCCGGGAGGAAAGGGGACAGTGTGAGTGAGATTAGTAGGTGATCAGCCTCTAGTAACGATGAGGTCAAGCATATTGCCTGCCTTATGAGTGGGAGGGGACTGGGAAAGGGTGAGGTCAAAAAAGAGACAAGAAGGGGAAAGAGAGAGTTATTAATCGAAGGCAGACGTCAGGATGTTCACAATGCCCTTGCAAAACCCACGCCTACTAACGTCCAGTTTAGAAGGCATTTCCCAATGTCCTCAAGAAGTGGATAGATGTCCAATTTCAAAGTCACTCTTGAGCGATCTGCCTGCATATAGGGCTATAGTTGGTTTGATAAAGTTGATCCCAACCTCTCCAATAGAGCGCTAGTACAGTATGTCCGATTAACACATTTACATTCTCAGGAAAAAATCTCTCTAACCGGCGCGACTATAAGTAAGGATTGATTGAAGCTCAATGTTAAATTCAAATTACTAAGCCAATATGACACCAATGTCGATTAAACTTTGCAAATCAACACAACTGCTCCTTTAGCTACACCGGCATGATACAGTCAAACTGGCTGCATGTGCATTTTAGTTTCAGTACAAACAACTGCTAGCTAGCCTACATTTCCTCAACCAAGACCAGCCTCTGACAACACAAAGTGTAGATGATAAAATTAATTGTCGTGCTATGTTGAATCTAAACTTGGCCAATGCAGAAGCAAGTAGTGTATTGGCAGTGCATTGCAACGAGTGTATACATGCTAGCTAGCTAATTAGATAGAGCAGCACACGTGACAGACAAGTCGCTGTTCACGCATCCAGAACAAATTCCCTCCCTTACCTTATGAAGTATTAATTCAGTACACTCCTTCCACTGTCAATACAATTTTTTAATGTGATTTTAATAACATTTTGTGCTGAATGCTCAACAATGTAAAGTTTTTTTTCAGTGTGTTCTGAAAAATCTGAACCCATTAAGCAAAAAGTACCTATTTTCCAGACGTTGAAGTTATGTTCATTTTAGGTTCTGAATTAAAGGTGAAAAGACGTATGTTTCGGAAGTTTGAAATATGTATTTTCCGGACATTGAAAATACTTATTTTACGGATGTTGAGAGTACCTTTTTTTCCGGACATTAAAAATACATATTTTCCGGACGTTGAAATCAGATTCATTTTCGGTTCTGAATGAATGTTGAAAATACTTTCTCAACTTTTTTGTACTGTAATGTAGAGCACTTTGCTGTGCTTTACTGCAGTGGTTGTCAAACCTCTCCTTGGAGACACCCAAACATTTCGCAATTTTGCTCTAGCTCTGAACTACCAATAAATTTTTTTAATGTTTGAATTTTTGTCATTTGTGATTTATTTCAGGAAACTAGGCATCTGTTGCGCGTCACTACTTCACAGGAGAGGCATTTGAACGTAAACTTGACATTTTTTCCAATATGTTTTTGTCCGTTAAGAACAAATTCTTATTTACAAGGACGGCCTACCAAAAGGCAAAAGACCTCCTGCGGGGACGGGGGCTGTGATTAACAGTAAAAATAAATAAAAATAAATAAAATATAAATATAGGACCAAACACACATCACGACAAGAGAGACAAAACAACACTACCTAAAGAGAGGCCTTAGACAACAACATAGCAAGGCAGCAACACATGACAACACAGCATGGTAGCAATATAACTTGACAACAACATGGTAGCAGCACAAAACATGGTACAAACATTATTGGGCACAGACAACAGCACAAAGGGCAAAAAGGAAGAGATGAGAATACATCACGCAAACCAGCCACAACTGTCAGTAAGAGTGTCCATTATTGAGTCTTTGAATTAAGAGATTGAGATAAAACTATCCAGTTTGAGTGTTTGTTGCAGCTCGTTCCAGTCGCTAGCTGCAGCTAACTGAAAAGATGAGCGACCCAGGGATGTGTGTGCTTTGGGGACCTTTAACAGAATGTGACTGGCAGAACGGGTGTTGTATGTGGGGGATGAGGGCTGCAGTAGATATCTCAGATAGGTGGGAGTGAGGCTCAAGAGAGTTTTATAAATAAGCATCAACCAGTGGGTCTTGCGACGGGTATACAGAGATGACCAGTTTACAGAGGAGTATACAGTGCAGTGATGTGTCCTATAAGGAGCATTGGTGGCAAATCTGATAGCCGACTGGTAAAGAACATCTAGCCGGTCGAGAACACCCTTACCTGCCAATCTATAAATGATGTCTCCGTAATCTAGCATGGGTAGGATTGTCATCTGAATCAGATGACAGCTGCGGTGAAAGAGGAGTGATTACGATAGAGGAAACCAAGTCTAGATTTAACTTTAGCCTGCAGCTTTGATATGTGCTGAGAGAACGACAGTATACCATCTAGCCATACTCCCAAGTACTTGTATGATGTGACTACCTCAAGCTCTAAACCCTCAGAGTTGGTAATCACACCTGTGGGGGGAGGGGCATTCTTCTTACCAAACCACATTACCTTTGTTTTGGAGGTGTTCCGAACAAGGTTAAGTGTAGATATAGCTTGTTTGACACTAAGAAAGCTTTGTCGTAGAGCATTTAACACAAAATCCAGGGAGGGGCCAGCTGAGTATAAGACTGTATCATCTGCATATAAATGGATGCTGCCTGAGCTATGTTGTTGATGTAAATTGAGAAGAGCGTGGGGCTTAGGATTGAGCCTTGGGGTACTCCCTTGGTGACAGACAGTGGCCGAGACAGCAGATTTTCTGACTTTATACACTGCAATCTTTGAGAGATGTGCCGTAATAACAAACTTGTATGACTGAGATAGAGATTGGCGCCGCCTGTTAAGCAGCTCCCAATGTTCGTGCGTTAATAGTTTTTTTGTATGTTTTTAGTGAGTTTTTAGTGAGGTTTTTTTGCAACTGTTGAACTATAATTGAACTATAATAGTTAATGGAGTACTACTATTTTACAAAGGTTTTAGCAGTCCTTTTTATCACTGAGACACTTCTTATTTTTCTCAGCGCCGAACGTACACGCGAGTCCTGAATTATTTACAACCGAGCCCAGATCCTGACTAAGTACAAACAGGCTATACCGTCTATCATCATGGGCAATGTGAGATCGCCACATAACAAGGTGGATGAGCTTGAGGGTCTGGTCCATGGGCAAAGAGACCTATTGTGCTTTTCAGAGACATGGCTGAATGATAACATCCCCATAGAGAACGTAACTATCGGTGGTTTCCAGACCATCAGAGCGGACAGGGATAGCGCTTATTCAGGTAAGGGTAAGGCGGGGGGGCTGACTTTATTAGTTAACAACAGATGGTGTAATCCGAGCCATATTGCTGTTAAGGAACAGTTTTGTAGTCCGGACATTGAGCTGTTAGCTGTTAGCCTGAGACCCTACTGTTTGCCGAGGGAATTAACGGCGACCATAGCTGTTATTGTTTACATCCCGACCTCCGCTGACGCAAACACAGCGTGTGATGTCATCCACTCTGCTATCGTGAGGTTACAGACAGCGCATCCCAGTGCCTTCTTTGCCATTTCGGGGGATTTTAACCATGCATCTCTCTCTTCAACACTGCCCACGTTCAAACAGTTTGTGAAATGCCCAACCAGGAATAATACAACTCTGTTATATGCTAATGTGAAGGATGCATACAACACCACTGCACTACCTCCCCTTGGTAGATCGGATCACAACCTTGTCCACCTCACCCCACTCTATGGTCCAACAGCAGCCAGCGACCACTAGGACCATTAGGAGAGGTCCCCGGAGGCGAATGAGGCCCTACAGGATTGCTTTGAAACAACAGACTGGGATGTGCTCTGTGAGGCTCATGGGGAGGACATTGATGGACTTACAGACTACTTAATGGACTATATAAATTTTTGTGTAGACAACACTGTACCCACCAGTAAGGTATGTTGTTTTCCAAATAATAACATCACTGGCTTCAAAAAGTAAAACGGTGGGCAGACGGAAGGGACCCAGGACAGAGCCAATGAGCTGAACCAATTTTTTAACAGGTTCGATACTGGCCCTGACCACCTCCTCTCCAGCTCCCCAGGCCACACACCCTCACGGCTGTCCCACCCCCACTTTGCTCACAACACCTCCGTTGAGACAATCAGTGACCCCCTCCCCACCTCCGCCCCCGCTTCCTCTGGACTGATCTGCAACACCCCCCTTCCCCCCACCTCCCTACCTGGGCTGGCTTTCACCACCAACCAAGTGAAGAGAGAGCTGGAGAAACTACATCAGTGGAAAGCGGCCGGCCCTGATGGCATCAGCCCAAGGGTGCTTAGGGTCTGTGCTGACCAATTGTGTAGAATACTCCAGCGCCTCTTCAACCTTGCCTGGAAAGGGTCCCTGTGCTGTGGAAAACATCCTGCTTGGTCCCAGTGCCCAAGAAGGCGCACCCCACTGTCCTGAATGACTTCAGACCTGTAGCACTAACATCCCACATTATGAAGACCCTGGAAATGTTAGTCCTCGCTCACCTCAGACCTCTTGTGTGTACATCACTGGACCCCCTGCAGTTCACATACCAGCGCAACATCGGGTGGATGATGCAATGATCTACCTTCTGCAGAGGGCCTACTCTCACCTGGACAACGCAGGTTGCACTGTGAGGGTTATGTTTTTTGACTTCTCCATTGCCTTCAACACCATTCAGCCCCTGCTACTACGTGAGAAGATGAAGAGGATGAAAGTGGAAGCACCCTTAGTCTACTGGGTCACGGACTACCTGACCGTTAGGCTACAATTTGTGTGGCTACAGAGCTGTGTGTCAGAACGGGCAGTGAGCAACACAGGGGGCCCCCCAGGGAACGGTCATGTCCCCCTTTCTGTTCAACCTCTACACCTCGGACTTCAGATATAATTCTGAAACATGCCACCTACAGAAGTTCTCGGATGACTCCGCAATTGTAGGGTGCATCAGGGGTGGGCAGGAGGAGGAGTACAGGAACACAATCAATGACTTTGTGGTGTGGTGTGATCAGAACCACCTTCAGCTCAACATCAGCAAAACAAAGGAGATGGTGGTGGACTTCAGGAGAACCAAGGCCCACCAACTGCAGTCCCTATACAGGGGATGGATGTGGAAATGGTTGGGTGATACAAGTTCCTGGGAGTCCATATGGACAACAGGCTGGAATGGGCTGTTAACACCGGGGCTCTGTACAAAAAGGGCCAGAGCCGACTCTACTTTCTGAGGAGGCTCAGGTCCTTTAACGTGTGCAGTAAACTACTGCATACTTTCTACCAGCCAGTGCCATCTTTTTTGCAGTGGTGTGCTGGGGCGCCAACATAAAGGCTGATGATGCTTCTCATGTAAATAAGCTGATCAGGAAGTCTAGCTCTGTTCTGGGGATTAGCCTTGACACTCTAGAGGAGGTGGCGGAGAGACGGATCCTGGCCAAACTGCTGGCCATCATGGACAACGTCACCCACCCTCTGCATGCCATGGTTATGATGCAGATGAGCACTTTCAGTCAGACTGATCCCACCACGGTGTGCCAGAGAGCGCTACTGCCTGGCGGCTATTACTTAATGCCTTACCAGGGGGGCCGTGCCGTCGGCAACATAGACCTGGAACTGTTGTGGTGTTAGGACCTAGTATAACAATCCATCCATCCGTGAGTAACTCTGGTCTGTAATCACTTTTTCACTCAGAACTTATTAATTCAGGTCTGTATATTCATATTCATGTACAGTTGTTATATCATATCACGTGCAATATTGTAAGTAATTCTTGGACTGAAATTACGTAGTCATTCATTCAGGAATGCATATTAGTATCCTGTCAGCAGTATCTTTTTTCATTTTTTTTTGTATATCGAATGTGCAATACGTGCATTTATCTGTAATTAAACCCTGCAGTAAGGACTGTATTTTAAGGGAATTATTATTATTATTATTTTTACCCTAAATTATATCATACGCATATTTAGCTATTTAAGTATCTCTTCCTGTCATTTACCTGTACAGTTAATGTAACCATTCAAAATATTCAGTTACCTGTTCATTTAACCAGACTGTATATTAAGTAAACTATTATTACCCTCACTTATATCATAGGCACATTTAGCTATTTAAGTATTTCTCTGTATCAAAATATAAGTATCAAAAGATAAGTATCAAAAGATGATTTCAGATTGTAGGTAAAAAAAAAAAAATTAAGATACCCCAAAGAACTGTAAAAGTGTTGCTCTCCACTTTCTGGAAGACTGAGTTTTGAAATCAGTGGAATGCCCGGAGGAAGCAAAGTATGATAGCTAAGGAGATGGAGAAAAATTGGCCTTTTGATTGCAAATATGTGGAGGGAGTCGAAAAGAGAACAAACTGAAGGCTGTTGTATAAAACACCTGTCTACTGATTATATCTTCAAACTAAGGGCAACCATGTCATCCGTGACAGAGAGGGAGAAGCATTCATCCATGTATACGGGTGTCACGAATTGGGGTTTGGAGAGACCAAGACGCAGCGCAGGGATAGTAGTTCGACATTTTCTTATTTATTGTATATGTATAAATCGAAAATAAATGGCGAACTACAGGATACAAAACTGAAACTATAAACTAACATCCCATTCACAAAAACCACACGGAATGAACGGACGTAACAAAAGAACACTTACTTCACCCGTGACTGCGACATATACCTCGACATGTACGATAACAACCCACACCCGCGTGAGGGACAGACTCAGCATATATTGGATCCCTAATTAGAGACAACGGGTAGCAGCTGCCTCTAATTAGAGATCCACCCAAAACCCACAAAGAAACAGAAAAGAACGACACTGTCAGACTCTGACCATAGCTACATAGAGAAGCCTATTGCTTCTCTATGGCCAGAGCCTGACAGTACCCCCCCCCCAAGGAGCGGACTCCCGGACGCCTAAACAAAACCCACACACAAAACACGGGGGGGTAAATGGGGGGGAAAACTAGTCCATCAGGGGCGGCTCCGGCTCCGGCGATGTGGACAGTTTTGTCCCGTGCCCCTTCCTTATCACCGGTCCCGGGCTGTGGACCGGTGGGGCAAAAGGCTCCGGCCATGGAGCGGGGAAAACAACCAGGCCCGGACTGGCCACCGGTGGGGTAAACGGCTCCGGCCATGGAGCGGGGAAAACAACCGGGCCCGGACTGGGCACCGGTGGGGCAAACTGCTCCGGCCATGGAGCGGGGAAAACAACCGGGCCCGGACTGGGCACCGGTGGGGTAAACGGCTCCGGCCATGGAGCGGGGAAAACAACCGGGCCCGGACTGGGCACCGGTGGGGCAAACGGCTCCGGCCATGGAGCGGGGAAAACAACCGGGCCCGGACTGGGCACCGGTGGGGCAAACGGCTCCGGCCATGGAGCGGGGAAAACAACCGGGCCCGGACTGGGCACCGGTGGGGCAAACGGCTCTGGCCATGGAGTGGGGAAAACAACCGGGCCCGGATTGGGTACCGGTGGAGCGGACTGCTCTGGCACTGAGGCGGAGCAGGCGGCTGGACCCGGAACGGGCACCGGTGGAGCGGACTGCTCTGGCACAGAGGCGGAGCAGGCGGCTGGACCCGGAATGGGCACCGGTGGAGCGGACTGCTCTGGCACTGAGGCGGAGCAGGCTGCTGGACCCGGAACGGGCACCGGTGGAGCGGACTGCTCTGGCGCTGAGGCGGAGCAGGCAGCTGGACCCAGAACGGGCACCGGCGGAGCGGACTGCTCTGGCGCTGAGGCGGAGCAGACGGCTGGACCCGGATTGGGCACCGGCGGAGCAGACTGCTCTGGCGCTGAGGCGGAGCAGACGGCTGAGCCCGGAATGGCTGGAGGCTCCGGGACGGTGACCCTCGCTGGAGGTGTAGAGGCGCTGACCTTCGCAGGAGGCTTAGGGGCGCTGACCTTCGCTGGAGGCTCAGGGTGGCTGACCCTCGCTGGAGGTTTAGAGGCGCTGACCTTCGCAGGAGGTTTAGAGGCGCTGACCTTCGCAGGAGGTTTAGAGGCGCTGACCTTCGCAGGAGGTTTAGAGGCGCTGACCTTCGCAGGAGGTTTAGAGGCGCTGACCTTCGCAGAAGGTTTAGAGGCGCTGACCTTCGCAGGAGGTTTAGAGGCGCTGACCCTCGCTGGAGGTTTAGAGGCGCTGACCCTCGCAGGAGGTTTAGAGGCGCTGACCCTCGCAGGAGGTTTAGAGGCGCTGACCTTCGCTGGAGGTTTAGAGGCGCTGACCTTCGCTGGAGGTTTAGAGGCGCTGACCTTCGCTGGAGGTTTAGAGGCGCTGACCTTCGCTGGAGGTTTAGAGGCGCTGACCTTCGCTGGAGGTTTAGAGGCGCTGACCTTCGCTGGAGGTTTAGAGGCGCTGACCTTCTCTGGAGGTTTAGAGGCGCTGACACTCGCAGGAGGTTTAGAGGCGCTGACCTTCGCAGGAGGTTTAGAGGCGCTGACCTTCGCAGGAGGTTTAGAGGCGCTGACCTTCGCAGGAGGTTTAGAGGCGCTGACCTTCGCAGGAGGTTTAGAGGCGCTGACCTTCGCAGGAGGTTTAGAGGCGCTGACCTTCGCAGGAGGTTTAGAGGCGCTGACCTTCGCAGGAGGTTTAGAGGCGCTGACCTTCGCAGGAGGTTTAGGGGCGCTGACCCTCGCTGGAGGTTCAGGGGCGCTGACCCTCGCTGGAGGTTCAGGGGCGCTGACCCTTGCTGGAGGTTCAGGGGCGCTGACCCTTGCTGGAGGTTCAGGGGCGCTGACCCTCGCTGGAGGTTCAGGGCTGGGGAGGCGCACCGGATGTCGGGTGCGTGGAGCTGGCACAGGAAGCACCTGGTTAGGCGCACGTACTGGAGGTCCGGTGCGGGGAGCCGGCACAGGTCGTACCGGACTGAGGAGGCGCACTGGAGGTCGTGTGCGTGGAGCAGGCACAGGAAGCACCTGGCTAGGCACACGCACTGGAGCTCGGGTGCTGGGAGTAGAGCAGAGGTCCGGACCCGGACTGGACATCGGAGAAGCGGATTGCTCTGGCATGGAGGTGGAGTAGACGATCGGACCCAGACTGGGCACCGGAGGAGCGAATTGCTCTGGCAGGGAGGTGGAGTAGACAACCGGACCCGGACTGGACACCGGTGAAGCGGACTGCTCCGGCCTGGGAGTGGAGTAAACGACCGGATCCGGGCTGGACCACTCCGCCATCTCCCTCTCGACCTCCCTTTCTATATTCACCAATTCTTCCAACGCACCTCCATAATACTCTTCCAAATATTCCTCCTGCTCCTTGCTCTGAGCGCCCCATTGGTACCTCGGTCTCCCTATGGTCCACATGGGGAGTGGTGTTGGCTCCTCCTCCCTATAGCCAGACCACCCCCATAGCCTCCCCCCAAGATTACATTGGGGTTGTTTGCGGGAGTTGCCTCTTCTTGCGCGTCGCGCATATCGCGGCGGCACCTCCTCTCTCTCCCTCTCTCCCCAGTTGCGCTGCTTGGTCTCGCAGTGGTGGGTTGTTCTGTCACGAATTGGGGTTTGGAGAGACCAAGACGCAGCGCAGGGATAGTAGTTCGACATTTTCTTATTTATTGTATATGTATAAATCGAAAATAAACGGCGAACTACAGGATACAAAACTGAAACTATAAACTAACGTCCCATTCACAAAAACCACACGGAATGAACGGACGTAACAAAAGAACACTTACTTCACCCGTGACTGCGACATATACCTCGACATGTACGATAACAACCCACACCCGCGTGAGGGACAGACTCAACATATATTGGATCCCTAATTAGAGACAACGGGTAGCAGCTGCCTCTAATTAGAGATCCACCCAAAACCCACAAAGAAACAGAAAAGAACGACACTGTCAGACTCTGACCATAGCTACATAGAGAAGCCTATTGCTTCTCTATGGCCAGAGCCTGACAACGGGTAAGAGAGTCTAGCTAGCTACATTTTCGTATATTATACATTTCAAATTTTGTCAGAAAGTCGTTTTCATGGTGCATAAGAACTAGGTGTAAGTATGTCAGTACATGTTGTTGTTTAATCTCATGGATCCTGTGGAGAGAGGCAAAGGGCAACAGTCTGGTTGCAGTCACTGATAAGGTTGGATAGCCGTGGATTAGGCAGGAGTGAGGAATGCGGGCCGAGGTCAGGTCAGATGAAGTGACAAGGAACAGTTCTATTACACACACACCACTTAGGTTCCTGCCTAGCAACAGAGATGTATTGGATGTCTAGATGTGCAAGGAGTTGACTCCGCCCAATAGGAGGGTATGAATACTTGTGCTGGTGGAAACTTGTTTTTGTCTTTGCAGCTGTTTGGCCAATTGGGTGAATAAACTTGGTTTGAGCTTTACTAGTCATCCGTGAGTTTTACTCTGTTTATTTAGAACCTAACAACATTATCATCACATCTCAGTCAGATTTAGCTAATAACAATCAGTAGTGTAAAGAACTTGAGTAAAAATACTTTAAAGTACTACTTAAGTCGTTTTGGGGGCTATCTATACTTTACTTTACTATATATATTTTTGACAACTTTTACTTTTACTTTACTACATTCCTAAAGAAAATAATGGTCATTACATTTTGAATGCATAGCAGGACAGGAAAATTGTCCAATTCACACACTTATCAAGAGAACATCCCTGGTCATCCTACTGCCTCTGATCTGGCGTACTCACTAAACACAAGTGCTTTGTTTGTAAATTATGTGTGCGTGTTGGAGTGTGCCCCTGGCTATCCGTAAATACAAAAAAACAAGAAAATTGTGCCGTCTGGTTTGCTTAATATAAGGAATTTGAAGTTATTTATACTTTTACATTTGATACTTAAGTACATTTTAGCAATTATATTTACTTTTGATACTTAAGTATATTCCAAACCAAATACTTTTATACTTTTACTCAAGTAGTATTTTACTTGGTGATTTTCGCGTTTACTTAAGTAATTGTCTACATTGAACAAAATAGAAGTGTTGGTCCCATGTTCCATGAGCTGAAATAAAAAATCCCAGAAATGTTCCATATGCACAAAAAATGTATTTCTCTCAAATTCTGTGCTCAAATTTGTTTACATCCCTGCTGAGGAGTATTTCTGTCAGTAATAAAGCCCTTTTGTGGGGAAAAACTCATTCTGATTGGTTGGGCCTGGTTCCCCATGGCTGCACCCCTGCCCAGTCATGTGAAATCCCTAGATTAGGGCATAATTTAATTCAATTGACTGTAACTAAGTATATTTTTGTTCAGTATATTAAGGTATCTTTGCTTTTACTCAAGTATGACAATTGGGTAATTTTTCCACCATTGATAACGATATTGTATAAATGTTGAGTTGTTGGAACATAACCTTTTCATCTGTGCTTTCAAAATCAAATGAAGTCCTCTATAGCTAATCTGTAGCTCAGTTGGTAGAGCATGGCGCTTTGCATCTCCAGGATAGTGGTTTCGACTCCCAGGACCACCGTACCGAAAAGTGTATGCATGCATGACTGTAAGTCTCTTTGAATAAAAGCGTCTGCTAAATGGTTTAAAAATTATGTCTGAAACCATACAATGAATCTAATTGTAGCTTATCACCTATTATTTTAGTCTAATTGTAGCGTATCACCTATTCTTTTAATGTAGTATTCCAGATTTGACTTACCCACACTACAGGCCCATTGAGTGGACACTGTTGCTGCTGGCTGGACGGTGGCCCAGAGGGTCAATATGACAATTTTCCTTCTATCCTATCAGGTTCCATGTAAACAGGTTGGAAATGTTGAGTTGAAAAAGCTGTTTTTGTGTGTCATTGAAATTGTGAGAGGTATGTCTTAGGACAGTTATTACTGTAAGTATGTATTTGTCATGACTCATGACACTTGATTAGTTGATCAGTTATCATTCAGCCATGTCTCTGATCAGTTAGGATATTTAAGTCGTAAAAAGGGCCAGCCGTGCTGCTCTGTTCTGGGACAACTGCAATTTACTTATGTCCTTCTTCATTAACTTTATATGAAATATATTTAGCCTAAATTGATATTTAAATGGATGATATGAATTGGTCTAGTCAAGAATACTGCCAATATTGGCAGTGCTAAAACAAAACAATCAGCCATTTTTCTTATGTAGTATTCAAGTGTGTTACATCATCCCTTTATGTCTGCGCGGTTTCTATAAATCTGATTTTTTTCACAACCGTCGAAACTCAACTTTGCCCTCATTCTAACAAAACGATTCAATTAATCGGGAATATGGGACGTTACGGGATGTCAGCGGGACGCCAGAGTCTGTTCTCTGACAGCTTGTGGTTCTTGTCTCTTCTAGGCCTTGTCCTGAAATGTCTAAATGAGCGGAAGGAGGACTGGGTCTGAACACATAGCGAGTTCAACATGTAGCCAATTAGGAGGTTATTTATTAGGTTTGATTATGCCATCATGTAGTCAAAATCAATGACAGATACGGCGACATAAGTGGATGTGACTGAAAAAATATAGGGCTATGTCCAACTGTCATGTATGGCTTGTAGGACATGTTGTCTGATGTGACAGATTGATATTATGTATCGGTCAAGAATTCATACAGTGTGTGACGGACTTTTGGTCGCATGTTGAAATGCACATTGTTTACTGAGGGAAAAAACAGCTTGTGGCATATTTCAACTTCAGTGTCAGCAATTCACTACATTTGCACATTATTATCACAAAATAAGCAGCATTGTGCAACTACTTTGCACATACAAGTAAAAACGAAATACAATGCACTCCAGTTGGTTAACAAACCAGCTTTTTATTTTAGTGGCGTACTGACGTTTGTGGCCTGTACCACCTATTCAAACCTTGACCCGAACCTTGCACATCTGCCCTTCAGTGAGTGAGTCCCTGTTTTTTGTCACTGGAAGACTCTTTTTCTCTGTGGGAAAACGTACCACAATGCCCTAGGGCAGCCTAGGGGATTACAGTTCTAAAAGTTGTTGTCTGTGAAAGCCAGAAAGGAGTACATTTAGGCCAAGAGAGAGAGAGACGCTGACAGAACACGTGGTCAAATCTGATGGGGAAATGCTGGATTTAACAATGAGCATTTTTCTTCTATTGGCAATGCAGTGCTGGATTTTCTGAAGGAGTTTTGACTGTGAGGTTAATGCATTCTAGGGATCATAAAGCAAATTTGGTGATCAAGTGCTGTATCGGCCTGGTATAGCTGCTTGCTTATAACACAATTATTACATCATTACAGTATTTTATTATTTGTTGGAGAAGAACACAATGTACAAGTCAGGCACCAATAAACAGAAAAATAGTATTTAGGTACATACAGTAGTTGAGAAATTCTATTTTGTTGAGACCAATAAAATGTTATTTGATTTGATATGACCAGCACCATTGCACACCACTCAGTCTTCCCTCCCCGTACAGTACTATGTTACAGTACTATGTTGCTAATCAACTCACCACCCTTCACCACAAAGACTAATGATGTTAACACTGATTTGCAGACCTGGGTTCATTTAAATCCAACCAGAAGAGAGGCCTTATGAGTTTCTGGAGACACTTCATCGTGTCTTCTCCTCCCCTTGCAATGGCTTCCAAATGGCCAGGCTTGTCTGAGTATGACTTTCACATCAACTTATTGCATATAAACAAGCGGCCACTTGTGGGTGGGGGCGATAAGATATGTACATAAACAGATGATTTTTTATAAATAGCAACAACCTGCTAGAAGCGTCATGAACCACATATTACTCAACAGATGATAAAAGGTATGATCGTGAATCTTTAAACCATGCCAATATGTATAGTTAGACTTTCAACACAGGTACACTGAAATCACTATGGACCATCCACACTGTCGATGGCCACAATCTTTACAGTAACATCACTCCTTCACATCACTCAACCTGTCACTCTGAAGACTACATCATGGACAATAAAGTTTTCAAATTCAAACTCTCTCCACACACTCAAAATACTGCACAACCGGTCGGTTAAGAGGGTTAAAAAGCAGCTTGAGGATCCTCCCCTTTTCTCCTGCTCTATGGCCTGAGGGATCTCTGGGGTTTCATGCCGTGCCAAGGATTCACACCAGCAATTTGACCTGTCAGTATGGCCATGAATCAACCCTGAAAAGGGATCATTAGTCTGAGGGATTTATTGGAGACACACAAGCCACATTTTCATACTCAAGAGGAATGGAAGAAGCTTGAGGGCGAAGTGGTGGGGGGGGGGGGGGGGGTAGTGTAAGGGGGCAGGGGTAATAGGGAGGTAAATAACTGGGAAAGGTTCACTACTTAGTAGTTGATCCAATTCGTAGGTTGACGTCATTGACGTCACTGCTATTCAATCAGAAGTGAGTTTTGATTAAATAGCAGGAGTTTCTGGGGTTAATGTTAAGCAACACTCTTGTTATGCAGAGAGAATACACATGTTCTTGTTTGGATGCTATCAATAAAATACAGTTTTACAGTGTGAAAAAGACACTCATTTGAATTCTAGTACTTCCACCGCAGCGTGGGAAGAATGTGTTCCCTTAGCCCTATAGAAACTCCCTCAAAGTTTGTTCAACTTTTATTACGCTCACATGGCAGTCAAAACAAACTAAAATCCATGCGCGTTTAGACAACAAAATTAAATAAAACAGTTGCTGCGATCTTGACTACTTAAAGTGACTCATTAATTAGAGAACAGAAGTATGCTATGGGTATACCATTCCGTTCTAGACTTACTGTAGGTAGTGTCAGTTGGTTTTGACTGCGGGGGTTCCTGCCTGTTACTGTGTTTTGGTCAGGGGATAGCTATAGTCTGTGAATGTAGAGTTGAGGAGGCTAACAGTGAAGTCAGTGAATATAGAAGGCCATAGGAGCCTTATACTGTATGTCCTAGTTTACATTCAGACAGTTCAATGCTCTATATGGCTGGCAGGTAGCCCAGTTTTTAGAGCATTGGGCCAGTAACTTAAAGATCGCTGTTTGGAATACAGGAGCCGATAAGGTGAAAAATCGGTTGATGTGCCCTTGAGCAAGGCACTTAACCCTAATTTGCTCCAGGGGCCCAGTACTACTATGGCTGACCCTGCAAAACAACACATTTCACTGCACCTCTCCGGTGTATGTGACAATAAAAAAATGTATATTTATTTGGGCATTCAGGTTGTACAATATGTCCTAGTTCACGTTCAGGCGGTAAAATGCATTTGACACATCAGTTGTAGAAAATGTATCTTGTATCACAACCATTTTGTCAAGTGTATTGTACATAATTTTTACAATCTGAGTGTGAATGTCTATTCCTATGGACACAAACACTGTTGACAAAAACTGACCCACAGTTTGGGAACCACTGAACTAAGCCATAAGGTAAGAGCATTTCGCTACACCTGCAATAACATCTGCTAAACACGTGTATGTGACAAACACAATTTGATTTGATTTGATTTGAAGAGCGTGCTACTCTTAGCTGGTCTTGTAAATGGAGGGAGGAACTAGCCAGGCAGCCTATGATTTCGAGTGTCGAAACAATGAGTTAGCACGGGCATGTGGTTGTGTCATGCGTGTCGAGACTGGCTGTAAGTGGCAAGGTGAGATTGAAAGTGACACAGCAGCTGTGTTTCGGATTAAAGTACAGCAAAGTCTGCACCCCAAATGGCACCCTAGTCCATATGGGCCCTGGTCAGAAGTAGTGCACAATATAGGGAATAGGGTGACATTTGGGACAGATGTGAGGAAGCTCTGAATGTATCAGGTATTCGCACCAGACTGGCAATGGTTTGCTGTATGATTATCCTCTGTCATTATGAATAATCGTTTGATGTATGAATATCATCCGTCATTATGAATAGTTGTTTGCTGTATGATTATCCTCTGTCATTACGAATAACGGTTTGCTGTCTGATTATCCACCATCATTATTAATAGTCATTTGCTGTATGATTATCCTCCATCATTATTAAATAATGGTTTGCTGTATGATTATCCTCAGTCATTATGAATAGTAATTTGCTGTATGATTATCCTTCATCATTATGAATAGTCGTTTGCTGTATGATTATCCTCCGTCATTATGAATAGTAATTTGCTGTATGATTATCATCCGTCATTATGAATAATGTTTTGCTGTATGATTATCCTCAATCATTATGAATAGTAATTTGCTGTATGATTATCATCTGTCATTATGAATAATGTTTTGCTGTATGATTATCCTCAATCATTATGAATAGTCATTTGCTGTATGATTATCATCTGTCATTAAGAATAGTCATTTGTGGATGTGAGAACGTGATAACAAACTGAACTTAACTATGAAGGAAAGAAATGCAAAAACATTTAATACTGTAAATGGGGATATATTTTTTATGGATCTATGAAACACCTATACAACTCTCTTCTACACAATCCACAAACACACACACACCTCTTTTCACAGCTGTGTTGGCACGATAATCGATAATCACTGATATAATTGCTGACAATTCACCTTTTACTATGTAACATACATACAAATCTCTTCCCCTCTCTACCCCCATCTCTCCCTCACCCTCTCTCGCACACACACCCACACGTAAACACACCTCTGTGTGAGATATAAGAGACAGCCCTCCCACCCCAGAACTAGTCTGAGCAGCGCCTGAACGCCACTTAAAGAATCCCTATTAGGGCGGCATGTTAATGAGTTGCGTTCAATGCCGCTCTTCTCAAGTGTCCAAGTGCCTGGATAATTGTGCTCCAATTACCTGTCAACACTGACAGCATGGGTACAGAACATCCTAGTCTCACACATTTAATTAACCCAGATCCCAAGATCGGTTTGTTGGTTGGCAAATTTGGGAGAGCGTTCACTATATAGAAATATGGAGAATCAGCTTTAAAGTTATGGCAGTTAGTATCACGTATGTTTCAGTTTGGTTTTTAGTTAAGGCTTTGCCTACCTACACATGTAACACTACTATGGGATGTTCATTATTAGGCTGAAATAGCTGGACTCCCCTGCTGGTCATACAATCTATCTGTAACTGGTTCTACACTGAACAAAAATATAAATGCAACATACCACAAAGATGTTACTGAGTTACAGCTCATATAAGGAAATCAGTCAATTTAAATAAATTCATTATGCCCTAATCTATGGATTTCACATGACTGGGAATACAGATATGCATCTGTTGGTCACAGAAACCTTTAAAAAAAAACCAGTCAGTGTGACCACCCTTTGCCTCATGCAGCGCAACACATCTCCTTCGCATAGAGTTGATCAGGCTGTTGATTGTGGCCTGTGGAATGTTGTCCCTCTCCTCTTCAATGGCTGTGCGAAGTTGCTAGGTATTGTCGGGAACTGGAAAACGCTGTCATGCACGTCAATCCAGAACATCCCAAACATACTCAATGGATGACATGTATGGTAAGTATGCAGGCCTTGCAACATGGGGCCGTGCATTATCATGCTGAAACATGAGGTGATGGCGGTGGATGAATGGCACAACAATGGGCCTCGTGATCTCATCACGGTATCTTTGTGCATTCAAAATTCCATCAATATAATGCAATTGTGCCTGCCCATATTATAACCCCACTGCCACCATGGGGCACTCTGTTCACAATATTGACATCAGCAAACCGCTCATCCACACGATACCATACACGCTCTCTGCCATCTGCCCGGTACAGTTGAAACCGGGATTCATCCGTGAAGAGAACACATCTCCAGCGTGCCTGTGGCCATCGAAGGTGAGCATTTGCCCACTGAAGTCAGTTAAGACGCCAAATTGTAGTCAGGTCAAGACCCTGGTGAGGATGACGAGCATGCAGACGATCTACCCTGGGACAGAATTCCTGCTCAAACTCTCAGAAACTTTGGTTGTGCCAACCAACAGTTTCATCAGCTGTCCGGGTGGCACGTCTCAGGTGTAGAAGCCAGATGTGAAGGTCCTGGGCTGGCTTGGTTACACGTGCCAAATTCTCTAAAACAACGTTGGAGGTGGCTTATGGTAGAGAAATGAACTTATAATTATCTGGCAACAGCTCTGGTGGACATTCCTGTAGTCAGCATGCTAATTGTGCACTCCTTCAAAATGTGAAACATCTGTGGCATTGTGTTGTGTGACAAAACTGCACATTTTGAAACTGCCTTTTATTGTCCCCTGCACAAGATGCGCCTGTGTAATGATCATGCTGTTTAAACAGCTTTTTGATATGCCACAGCTGTCAGGTGAATGTATTATCTTGGCAAAGGAGAAAAGCTCAATAACAGTGATGTAACCAAATTTTAGCACACAATTTGAGAGAAATAAGCTTTTGTGCATATGGAACATTTCTGTGGTCTTTAATTTCACCTCATGAAACATGGGACCAACACTTGATACGCAAATGTCGTAGTTAGGTGCACAGATCTCAAGTCAGAATGCCACCCTACGTATATCTTTATGGACTTACTGTCTGGCTGGATTGGCCTTGCATTAGCAGAGGACTCTAGGGGCCGTCCCTGTTCCCTCTGATTAGCTGGATGTTAGCCCCTGAAGCCTGGAGATACCCGGCGGCCCACAGAGAAAGATCCTGGAATTAGAGTTTCAGAGAGGGCAGGATTACATCACCCTGGCACCCCACGCTGGGGGGCCAAACTGCTAGCGAGAGTCCCTGACCTGACAACAACATGAACATCAACAACAGGCTGCGTTAAATAAAAGCGCTCCGAGGGCCACGTTTCCTTCAACTCATGGCCTCGATCCACCCAGTCCACCTGCCTAGGTAAGTACAGAAGACTTCCGTTCTCATGGCAATGCTTCCACTCGAGGTGGAGTGATAATATTATAATGTCCTTCAATTCTTCTCTGGGCCATGGGCCAAATAACATGACCAAACAATTCCATTGTTCAATGTGAGTTGGGTCTGTGAGTAGTGATGTGTTGTAGAAAAATATATATATTTGTTTGGAGCGGCGTATGGTCGCACTCCGAAACAGAGAAACTGGCTATAAAATGTCCGAAAGATAAAAAGAACTGAACAGTGTGGGTAGTGTTCATTTGTTTGTTTTTTCGGGAACTCAAATCAGTCTTGCTCAAATATCAGAGAGCACCAGTGAGAACAAACATGTGAGGGGATGAACAAACAAACTGTCACTTTCTCTTTCTTCAAGTCCTGACACAATCACATATTCATACTTCAGGGTTTGTTCAAATTAGAAGCTTTCTGAAATTACCAAATTAGCATAATCCATGTAATTAAAGTCGCTCGTAATTATATTCATAATAACAGTGCCATGCAAATGTCTCTCATCCCTCCCGTGTAATATAGAGTGAACTGTACAGTACATTCTGTGATTGCAGACTATTTCTACCACAATGCTTAGTGACACTCATGATTTATTATATCTTCTACATTTAATTGAATCATTATCGGTGCTTGACCGCTAAGTACACCAGTTGTGTTTTAGATTTATATTGGATTATGTGTGTAAACTCTAGAAGAGTGACATAATTATTCAATTGGAACAAAAGTAACACAAAATAAAAGAAATGGCATGTTTTTGCCGCCAAACATTTTCTCCCTTATGACATTTCCCCGTCGTTCACTTTTCAACCTTATCGCTGTTGTTACAAGAGGAGAAATAGGGCATTAAGAAAAGAAGAGGCATGTCAGCTATTCCTCTTGAAGTGACATTTTGCATTTCACTGCATACCCTGAGGTGCTCCAATTGTAAATTCATCAATGTCAACACTCTAGAGCTCAGATGAAGGATTTGAACGAAACAGAAGCCAGCTAATCATGTCAACACAGATATATTTAATTTCTAAGTACACACACACACACCAATTTTTTTTGGGACCTTTTTGACCTTTTTGACCTTCACTTGAAATATACACACAGTAAAAACATGTTACATGTCCTTAAGTACATTTTTGGAGGAATTAGTACTTTTCTAGCTACTCTCTGTGGGCTGTAGTTGTACTCTTACTCAAGCAATTCCTGAAGGAAGTAACTTACTTTTTACTGTTACATTTTACCAAATCACTTCAGTTAGATTTATAGATTTATATTATTATATAGTCGCTGTCAAATTAAAAAACCAAATTTTATTTTACATGAATCGATACTATTGGTTCCCCCTTTACATCTGTAAGAATGTTTCACGACCCATTGACCAATTAAATATATTCAAAATATATTGTCATGAAAACTCTGAAGTCCATTGGCTCTCAAAGTTGTCAGTAAAACACTGTATCTCCACCATGGCTCTTGAAGTGACGCATACATCTTCACTCCTAAAGTGATTTTTGTTTGTGGGTTCTTGGCCAAACGCAAACAGAGGTAAATTGGACCTTAATTACCTTCTGCCTTTGTAATATTATATGTTTCTGGGGTAAAATAAGTCTTTCTCAGATATAATTCTGCTGTTGAAATTGTGTTTTGAGGGCGAGTGCAAATTAAATGGCTAGGTAGCTACCTAGCCAGTTTGTTTTGGCTAACCCAGAATCTGACAGAATGTTTAATATCCCATTTTTAGCTCCCCCATATTATCTCTGCTTGTTGGCTAAATTAATTAGCCACCTTGTCATTGGCATAAAGAGTGAACAGATTAATCAGATGTGTGTGGCAATGGCTAACTAGCTAGCTATCACTTTAGGTTGCCACTAGCCTCTACGAATCCAAGGGTGGAAGACTCCTCTCTTGTCTCTAACATGTAGGCTCACTTTTTGTGAACAGTCCCATCACAAGTCAGACTGTTGAATAAACTTAATTTAAATGTACGTTACCTGTTGTCTGCTGATTTTGTCCTTATGTAGGAGGTAATCTGAGACAGAATATCCACAGAGTAGTGTATGTATGCAAGAATGGGCCAGCCAAGAAAATACTTTTCAAAGTGGAAAGGAGAGGTTCGGAGGAGAAGATGGATGGAGGGTAAATCCTACCTTGGCAGGAAAAAGATGATTGAGTTGACTATGGCAATTGATATATGCACTGTTTGATTATGTATTACTTACTTTGTCTCATGTACAATTGACCTTTTAATAACATTGAGCACATAGATATTGAAACTGTACAGCCTACCTGTGCTGGAGGACATCTGCAAGATGGCGCTGACAGGCTTAAATAATAAATTAATGTAAAATCAATTGCACTAGGTTGTTGTTGTTTTTGTTTGTTGTCACAATTGATCATAAGGTGTTAAAAATTAACTCAGTTTGTAACTAGTACATAAGTAGTTGTCTGACCGATGGCTATCTTTCTTAAGATGGCTACTTTTACTTTAGTTAATTACAATCTAAACGTTTACTTACGTACAGATTTTCAGTACTCTACCCATCTCTGGTCAAATTATTTTTTATTGAATACTTGAAATAATGCAATCATTAATTATTTTTATTTTTTTACGTTCTTAATAAAATGACTTACATTCTGATATATATACATGTACCAGTCAAATGTGTGGACACACCTACTAATTCAAGGGTTTTTATTTTTTTTACTATTTTCTACATTGTAGAATAATAGTGAAGACATCAAAACTATGAAATAACACATATTGAATCAGGTAGTAACCAAAAAAGTATTTTTAAAAAATGTAAATATGTTTTTTATTTTATATTTGAGATTCTTCAAAGTAGCCACCCCTTGCCTTGATGACAGCTTTGCACGCTCTTGGAATTCTCTCAACCAGCTTCATGAGGAATGCTTTTCCAACAGTCTTGAAGCAGTATGCTGAGCACTTGTTGGCTGCTTTTCCTTCACTCTGCAAACCATCTCAATTGGGTTGAGGTCGGGTGATTGTGGAGGCCAGGTCATCTGATTTAGCAATCCATCACTTTCCTTCTTGGTCAAATAGCCCTTACACAGCCTGGAGGTGTGTTTTGGGTCATTGTCCTGTTGAAAAACAAATTATAGTCCAACTAAGAATGCTCTGAAAGCCATTCTGGTTAAGTGTGCCTTGAATTCTAAATAAATCCATGATAGTTTCACCAGCAAAGCACCCCCACACCATCATACCTCCTCCTCCCATCCTTCACGGTGGGAAACCACACATGCGGAACCACACATGCGGACTCATCAGACCAAAGGACAGATTTCTACCAGTGTAATGTCCATTGCTTGTGTTTCTTGGCCCAAGCAAGTCTCTTCTTCTTATTGGTGTCCTTTAGTAGGGATTTCTTGGCAGCAATTCGACCATGAAGGCCTGATTCACGCAGTCTCTTCTGAACAGTTGATGTTGAGATGTGTCTGTTACTTGAACTCTGTGAAGCATTTATTTGGGCTACAATCTGAGGTGCAGTTAACTCTAATGAACTTATCCTCTGCAGCAGAGACAACTCTGGGTCTTCATTTCCTGTGGCTGTCCTCATGAGAGCCAGTTTCATCATAGCGCTTGATGCTTTTTGCGACTGCAAACTTCTTGAAATTTTCCGGATTGACTGACCTTCATGTCTTAAAGTAATAATGGACTGTCGTTTCTCTTTGCTTATTTTAGCTGTTCTTGCCATAATATCGACTTGGTCTTTTACCAAATAGGGCTATGTTCTGTATACCACCCCTACCTTGTCACAACACAACTGATTGGCTCAAACGCATTAAGAAGGAAAGAAATTCCACAAATTCACTTTTGAAAAGGCACACCTGTTAATTTAAATGCATTCCAGGTGACTACCTTATGAAGCTGGTTGACAGAATGCCAAGAGTGCGCAAAGCTGTCATCAAGGCAAAGGGTGGTCATAAAGCTGCTGTGTTGTTCAATGTACATGTAACCAGGTCATAAAGCTGCTGTGCTTTAGTTTAACACTTTATTGGTTACTACATGATTCCATATGTTTTATTTCATAGTTTTGATGTCTTCGCTATTATTCTACAATGTAGAAAATAGTACAAATAAAGAAAAACCCTTGAATGAGTAGGTGTGTCCACACATTTGACTGGTACTGTATATACAGTCATGTGAAAAAGTAAGTACACCCCTTTTTTTTTTTTTACATATTTGGACAGATGGATATTTTAGCTAAATTCCCACCACATTCATTGTTAAAGGTAACCCAATTTAACAAATCACACAACAATAATTCAACTTTGAAAATATTATGCAATTAAAATAAACAAAAATGCATTTTCCTCATGCGGAAAAAGTTAGTACACCCCTACCTTTACCATCACATAAAATGGTAGAATTAGAAAATGCATTTAGAGAATCATTAGAGAGAAACTTCGGAGGCTCCAGCCTTCCATAAAGATTAGAAACTTGGTCTGGTTGGGTCTTAACCATATGGGTGTGTGGTAACACATCATGCCAAGATCAAAAGACCTACCAGAGGCCCTCAGAAGAAAGATTATTGATGCCCATGAGTCTGGGAGGGGTTACAAATCCATTTCCAAGCAATTTGAAGTACATCATAACATTTCCAAGCAATTCAAAGTACATTATTCCACTGTCTAACGGCTCATCACCAAATTCAGCCCAAGAGCTGACCGAAAGATGCTCATAGAAGTCTCTAAGAACCCCAGGGTAACATCAAGGGATCTACAGGCCTCTCTTGCCACAATCAATGTTGAATTGCATGGGTACACTGTCAGAAAGAGACTGCACAAACTTGGCCTACATGGGAGGTCAGGAAGGAAAAAGCCTCTCCTCTCAAAAAAGAATATCAAGACACGACTGAGTTTTGCCAGACAACACCTGGGTAAAGACCAAAACTACTTGCAACAAGACAATGATCCAAAACACAAAAGCAAAGCTATAACAGAATGGCTCAAAAAGGATAAATTTTTATTTCACCTCTATTTAACCAGGTAGGTCAGTTGAGAACAAGTTCTCATTTGCATCTGCGACCTGGCCAAGACAAAGCAAAGCAGTGCGACAAAAACAACACAGAGTTACACAGTAAACAAACATAGTCAAAAACACAATAGAACATCTATATACAGAGTGCAAAATGTAGTGCAGAAATGGAGGGTTATGGATGGCCGAGTCAAAACCCAGATCTCAATCGTATCGAAATGCTGTGGGGGGACATGAAGCGGGCTGTGCATGCAAGAAAGCCCTCGAACATGACACAGTTGAAGCAGTACTGTAAAGAAGAGTGGGAAAAAATTTTACTTACTTTTTCACATGACTGTACATATGTTAACATAACATATTGTCCTAAAATATCCATCTTTAATCAGTCTTCTACTTAATTTATGTATTTACAAGTCATTATTCAGTATATACTATATGTGTATATTATACAATGTTATAACTAATACTCTAAACAGGAAATGCTTAAAAATCAGTGGAAAGCAGCTGTGAAAGTGAGGGAGGTAGAGATATGTATAAAGCCACTGCATTAGAACTCCCAGACTGTACAGCATGCAGCCACACAGTGGTTTTGACAGGCCATTTGATTTATGGTTAAATAGTGATATTAAAATGTAACAATCATCACATTCTCACCTGCGCTGTTTGGTCCCTTCTAACACCAAGATAATTATTTTTTTGCCCGTCTGCCTCAAGGGTAAGAATCTCGTTCTTGTCAAGCAATGCGGAAATGTGTGAGACAGATGGAGGGGGTGGATGGATTGGGAGTCCTTCACATGAAGTGTGAGAAGGATTATGTTTAAATAACAGGGCTTATTTCATTTTACTTTCACCAACCATGAATGGTTAGGGCCAAATCCTCTAGCCGCCGACTATTGTGGTTTCAGATTTATATAAGGCTTCAAGGGATATAGCACAAACAAGAAAATAGCTTTTCATACTTATTATTGCACTAATGACCCGATTGTACTAAATTAGTTTCTTAGTTTGTTATTTCTAAGTACAAATGTTCTCAAGTTTGAATAAATGAATGTCACCAACAGCTACAGTAGCTGCCTTGGAGAAAGTCAACTCATCTCCCTCCAGACCTTTTGATTAATGTCCAGTTTTTACATGTTTTTAATGCTTTGTGGGATGTCTTGGGTGGATCTCCTGCTCTTATTGGGTGGATCTTCAAAGAATTTGACCCCTGCTGTTGGATCCAGGGTTGCTTAATTGCCCCTGAGTGTGTCATAGTCGGTAGCGGGCCTGAGTCGATCATTTGCATCCTGCTCAGTTTTTTGAACGGCGACTCATCATCAGAGAGGTTAGAGGGCTCATTGCTCACCTGCCAAGCTGTAATGTCAGGTGATGGCCTCTTTATCCATGGTCTTTTTAATTACCACAGTAATGCTCCAATCATCATATTTAGACACATTTTTCCACCCTAGCGTTCTCACTACTCAGATATTGTAGGGCTTCCCTAGTGCCCCTTTTCATGACAGTGCCAGCAGCCAAAATTAAGCTAACCAAGACCAACAACACATACAAATGCAGCTACAAATAGTGAGTGAAGTTACAAATGGACTATACAGCTACAAATAGTGAGTGAAGTTACAAATGGACTATACTAAAAAAGTTAAATGTCTTACCCGTGATTAAATGTTTCCCACACATATAGCTATGTGTAGCCTACTTGGACACAGGGTCCCCACATTTCCCACTGAAGCCACAGGGCTTTTCTCGCAAGTTCTATTTCCCTGCATGTGAGCAATGCGAACTGTAGGTCAGTATGTTACATGTTTACATGTACATTGAACAACACAGCAGATTTATGACCTGGTTACATGTACATTGAACAGCACAGAAGCTTTATGACCTGGTTACATGTACATTGAACAACACAGCAGATGTATGACCTGGTTACATGTACATTGAACAACACAGCAGATTTATGACCTGGTTACATGTACATTGAGCAACACAGCAGATTTATGACCTGGTTACATGTACATTGAACAACACAGCAGATTTATGACCTGGTTACATGTACATTGAACAACACAGCAGCTTTATGACCTGGTTACATGTACATTGAACAACACAGCAGATTTATGACCTGGTTACATGTACATTGAACAACACAGCAGATTTATGACCTGGTTACATGTACATTGAACAACACAGCAGATTTATGACCTGGTTACATGTACATTGAACAACACAGCAGATTTATGACCTGGTTACATGTACATTGAACAACACAGCAGATTTATGACCTGGTTACATGTACATTGAACAACACAGCAGATTTATGACCTGGTTACATGTACATTGAGCAACACAGCAGATTTATGACCTGGTTACATGTACATTGAACAACACAGCAGATTTATGACCTGGTTACATGTACATTGAACAACACAGCAGATTTATGACCTGGTTACATGTACATTGAACAACACAGCAGATTTATGACCTGGTTACATGTACATTGAACAACACAGCAGATTTATGACCTGGTTACATGTACATTGAACAGCACAGAAGCTTTATGACCTGGTTACATGTACATTGAACAACACAGCAGATGTATGACCTGGTTACATGTACATTGAACAACACAGCAGATTTATGACCTGGTTACATGTACATTGAGCAACACAGCAGATTTATGACCTGGTTACATGTACATTGAACAACACAGCAGATTTATGACCTGGTTACATGTACATTGAACAACACAGCAGCTTTATGACCTGGTTACATGTACATTGAACAACACAGCAGATTTATGACCTGGTTACATGTACATTGAACAACACAGCAGATTTTTGACCTGGTTACATGTACATTGAACAACACAGCAGATTTATGACCTGGTTACATGTACATTGAACAACACAGCAGATTTATGACCTGGTTACATGTACATTGAACAACACAGCAGATTTATGACCTGGTTACATGTACATTGAACAACACAGCAGATTTATGACCTGGTTACATGTACATTGAGCAACACAGCAGATTTATGACCTGGTTACATGTACATTGAGCAACACAGCAGATTTATGACCTGGTTACATGTACATTGAACAACACAGCAGATTTATGACCTGGTTACATGTACATTGAACAACACAGCAGATTTATGACCTGGTTACATGTACATTGAACAACACAGCAGATTTATGACCTGGTTACATGTACATTGAACAACACAGCAGATTTATGACCTGGTTACATGTACATTGAACAACACAGTAGCTTTATGACCATGTCGTGTTATTTCTGTATAACAAAAAATCGACGACACTGTTGTCTCTCTACACTGGGGGTGAATGGGAAAAATGTTTGTTATCCCCAGTTTGTAGGTGTGGTCGAGGGGAATTCTTTAATATTACGTGAATATCAACTCTGAGAATTCAGTACAGTACATGCTGTATGGTTATTTTGTGGATGATGGGTAGCAGAGAGACAGAGACTGACTTACATCATGCTGTTATTAGATTGATTTGTGGAATGAGAGTTCACTCTAATATTTTAGGTATCAAGTACGTAACATTCTGATTATAGCTATGTCTTTTTTCCATTGTTCTATCTATCCATGTAGGCGTATATGCTTGTCCTCCATTATAAAAGGGACAACATCAAGGTAAGGACCAACTTAAAGGGGAAATCTGCATCAATTTTTGGACCCATTTATTATTGAAGAATATAACTTATAAATGGCTCATGACGTTAGTTTAACTGTCATAGCCCATCAGAACCCAAAATATAGCCTTGTTTTACAGGGTTAAAACGATCATTTTTATGTAATGGATGGTGAATTTTTGCATCAATAGCTCTGTTTATGAATTTGAGTGTTTACATTTATCCACCCATCCCTCAGCTTTTTCCAAAAAATTATTGTGTTGGGGCGATCCTTTGTTATTTTTTCAACAGCAGATTGTCCCTTTAATATCTAAATAGGTCATTTTTTAAAGATCCATGCAAGGTCTAATCGCCTCTATCGTTATGTCACATTGTTTAAAAGCCCTCTTGTAGAGGCAGGAGTAAATTAATGTTCCAACCTGCTGCCTGCCTGCCTGGCTGTTTTGAATGTGAATGACATCAAGCTCCAGCCCCAGTTAGCCCTAAGGCCCTGCCTGTCACATACTTAGAGAGATAAGAGCGTCCACGCTGATCTGATTCTCACAAAACCTATGGCAGTCTTCCTGCCTCCTCAAAACGAGAGATTGGAACTGTCACTCACTGCCTGTGTAGCCAGTGTAATCATTCTATTGCACAAATCCTGCATTAGCCCTAAACTCACCAGCTCTAAGTATTCTGGTGAGTTGCTCTCCTTTTATCTGGGAAATACTCTCTCCCTCACATTCAAAACTAGTGTCTTTGTTTACATTTTAGCAGATGCTCTTATGCAGAGCAACTAGGGTTATGTGCCTTGCTCAAGGGCACATCGACAGAATGTTTACCTATTCGGCTCTTCGAACCAGCAAACTTTCTCTTACTGGCCCAACGCTCTTATCCACTAGGCTACCTGGCGCCCTCTCGTAATTTATTTTATCCAAGCAACAACATTTAGAAGGGCTGGATTTTTTGGTTTGTTAACCCTACACTCTCCCCACAGGCATTTTTCCTTGTCATGCCTATCGTGTTGTTTATGGTAAACAAGTGCTAAAAGGGATTGTGTCTGTGGTGTGGTGCACTTAGTTGACAATTCGAGGAGAAGTGTCAGGAGAAGAAGAAAAGCTCCTTTCTTTCTTGATGATGATTTAGAAACAAGTTGATAAAAAAGAATGGAGGATAATTGTTGTTCCCTATTCACTACATATTCACTACCCATTTTGGATTTTAGATCCAGCCACACCAAAGAGAACTAGGAAAAAAAGAGTGAAGGTCCAATTCAGTTTAAAGGAACCCATTGTTTTATTCTACTGTTTTTTGTTGAATTATGTATTGAGCTTTTCAAAGGCACTCCAAGCCAGATGAGATATATTGCATGAGAAGCCTCACATGGATACAAAGCATGGTCTGATTTCAATGTGTTCTGTATCTATAACAAATGTGTGTGTGTGTGGGGGGGGGGGGGGGTGGGGGGGTTGGTATTGCACACATTTAGGTTGATTTAAGACAGACTTCTTCCCTTGTATATCTATCTGAGCTTAGTTGAGTTTCAGAAAGAGTTTAGGACTTGTATTGTCAAAGGCAGGGAGGGACATGTAAATAAGAACAACTAGAGATGTACCAAAGCATATCCAACATCATCGATGGTGAGCTGGTGTATTATAATGGCATTTCTACTCTATTCATTCCTTCCACTAACCTAATAACACAGCACTTTTTACAGGTGCTACTCTGGGGTTTATGCAGGTTGTAAATGTCTTATGTATTAAAACGACACTGGGCTCATTGTAAATTTCAGCCCAACACATTCAATATCAGGGTTTTATACGTGAGTAAAAAAGAGGCTGTTAGTTTTACACCTGAATTAAATAGAAAGCACTCATTTCAATTAAAAAACATTTAAATGTGTTCTGTTACCAAGACAACATCACCCTGCGACATTGTCAATTCATGCCAGATACTAATTTAATTCCATTAACTGCACTTAAAAACAAATAACTTGTCTCAACTCAAGCTGGCCTCAGCTGCCAAAAGGAGAAAGGATTAGGTAAAAGGACTCATTAACTTTACCATTTAGGGGTTTGTTGGTTGTTGGATTGCGTTCTCTCAGGTAGACTCTTACCGGTTTTCTGGGAAGGGGCCAGTACACAGGTTAATTACAGGAGATGCTGATCTCGGTGACCCCACCAACCCACCACACCCGACACTTAGTGTGGCATGCTGTCTGCACACTGTGAGTCCTGCCCAATCGTCTATGCATGACAATAGGCCAGGTTATGGAGCCAGTAATTAAGGACAAGCAGGGTTCTTTAGCCTTCTCAGGTGTGTGTGGGGGAGACGCCCCTCTCCTGGTCCCCCTTGCGCTCCCGCCCCTGACACACCCACTGACCTTTCTTTCTCAGTCATACTGAAACAAATCGACAGTCGGACAGGAATTTCACAATTTTCACTCTGTCACAGTTCCTCCTATTAATTTGATGTCTGTTATTATGGTTATTGTTTTAACATGTCAGTAAAACATCATGTGTGGAAGAAATCGCAACATTGCTAATTAATCATATTTCATATTTCTTAATATGATATATAATTGAATGTGTTTAATGCAGTATTGAAAGACATGTTTTCTAGCAAGAAAGCCTGCATTTGTTTGTGAATTCACAAAGCCCACTGTGTCAGTTTTGGTGTTACCCAGGTTTCGCAATATGCATAAGGAAAATATGGAAAACATTAGTGTGACATTACACAGATATTTAGGAAAACAAATGTGGTCCCATATCGTGTTGAGCTCCACTGAACAGGGAATTCTCCACAAACATAAAAGGATGAAAATACAGTAAAAATATGTGAAAATATTATTGTAAGAATAAATGTGATATATGCCAATAAGAACCCTTAGGGCACTTGAGTAGATATCTTAACCTTTTACTGCAATGGGCTAAATCAGGGTCACACACAGTGTTTCTTGGTAGTCTTAAACAAATCTACTTTTAAACCAAAGTATCCACCTCACACACGTGGTTATGGGCTTAAAAAAAGAAGACGCCTGCACTATGCCAGATATAGAGTTGAAATGTATTCGAGTTTGCATCTCAATATTACACTTTATATACAACACAGAAGAAACAAACATGTCAAAACTGTTTGACATAGAAACACTGTGGTTTATGTTTATTCAATTATTATGAAATTATGAAAATATGAATAACGTTCTACCCATTCACAAAAAATGTGGGAGTGGTCTGAGTAGGGATGGGAAAAAATAAGCTGTTATTGGAAATGGAACTCTCTTTTGGGTCTATTGACTAATTTACCACATGGAAGGCCAAAACGCCATCCCACCAAAACAGGCTGAAATTTCAGGCGGTATTTTAAAACAGCTCTTACACTAAAAGGGCATTATCATTATTTTCACAATTTCACAGTATTACTCCAACCTCATCGTGTGGAAATATATATACAGTACCAGTCAAAAGTTTGGACACACCTACTCATTCAAGGGTTTTTTCTTTATTTTTACTATACTTTATTTCTGTATACCACCCCTACCTTGTCACAACACAACTGATCGGCTCAAACGCATTCAGAAGGAAAGGCGTTCCACAAATTAACTTTTAACAAGGCACACCTGTTAATTGAAATGCATTCCAGGTGACATATGTGTTATTTCATAGTTTTGATGTCTTCACTATTATTCTACAATGAAGAAAATAGTAAAAATAAAGAAAAACCCTTGAATGAGTAGGTGTCCAAGCCTTTGACTGGTACTGTATATATATATATATATATATATATATATATATATATATATATATATATATATATATATATACAGTACACTGACTGTACAGCACATTAGGAACATTAGGAACATTAGAAAAGTATTGAGTTGCACCTCAAAACAGCCTACACGGGGATTCTGGCCCATGTTGACTCCAATGCTTCTCACAGTTGTATCAAGTAGGTTGAATGTCCTTTGGGTGGTTGGCCATTCTTGATAAACATGGGAAACTGTTGAGTGTGAAAAACACAGCATCGTTGCAGTTCTTGGCACACTCAAACCGGTGCACCTGGCACCTACTACCATACCCCGTTCAAAGGCATTTAAATATTTTGTCTTGCCCATTCACCCTCTGAATGGCACGCCTTCATCTACACTGAATGAAGTGGATTTACCAGGTGACATCAATAAGGGATCATAGCTTTCACCTGGATTCACCTGTTCAGTCTATATCATGAAAAGAGCAGGTGTCCTTAATGTTTTTACCCTCAGTGTATAAAAAACAGAGGAAAATCTAGTTTTTGAGAGCACTGGGCCTTTAATAAATATATGTCAACTGTTGTACAATGAGAATGACTAATCATTCGATGTCATGTACATCTATTAACACTAGAGGGCCCTCTTTCTCTCTGATTTCTCTGACAACAGAAGCTGATGTTTTGGCACTAATAAGCATAGAGTTATGGTGTGAATCACACACACACACACAGACAAGAAAGAAAGAGTTAATGCAATGCTGTATGTGCATTGTTTAGACTTACAGTACAGTTAATACAACGTTGGCATAGGCTTTTCTAAGGGCCACATGGCTTATTATGAACCTAATACTGTACCTGCAATTATGTCATATCTTGAACAAAACAAATAGTATATGGATATAGGAAAATAAGCATTTGAAGTAGGTTTATTGCAATAATAGATAAAACATATCAGAGGACAGTGATCTCATATAGGTATTATATTGAAGTCAAAATTTAGCAATATTCTCCTCTGTTCATTTCCCTCCATTCTAAACCAATCAAACCATGTTAATTTATGACATAAACATTAATATAAGCAGTGCTTAGTAGCGTGTCCATATCTTATCCCCACAGAGAGAAAGTGGAGCGTTGGAGAAAACCCAATGAGTGCTGATAAGAGAGGAGAGTACGCTCAGAGCGTTTTAGACACACAGCCCTCTGGGTAGCATTAATTGATGAAGCCTCCCTAATGAACAGGGCAGATCTTTGCCAAAGGCCCTGTTTTAACAATAATTACCATGCCAAGGAAATTTGAGCGCATTTGGATTACTGAGGCTCACTATCCAGCAAGCCATTTTTGGAGCTAATGACAAACTCGTCAAAGTCATCCTTAATAAATGCCAAAACTTCATAATAAATGCCAAAACTTCATAATAAATGCCAAAACTTGTGCGGATGCGTCGTTGCAAGCATCGGATCATGATGTTCAAGGTCTTTTCTGTTGTTCTTTTATTTATTTTTATTTTCTATTTAAGCTTTATTTAACTAGTCCTCAATGTAAAACGTTAAGAAGCTAAAAGTAAAAGTTAAGGGGGAAAATATAGATGAAAGTTTATCTGCAAAAAGTTAATCATTTGTCTTTCCTGATAACATGGATGGCAATCTGAGTTGTATTACTGGGAGAGAAAGTTATTGGGAGATGAGGAACATATTTGGAAGGATTTGACATACAGTGGGGAGAACAAGTATTTGATACACTGCCGATTTTGCAGGTTTTCCCACTTACAAAGCATGTAGAGGTCTGTACTTTTTATCATTTTAAATAATTAATTTGCATTTTATTGCATGACATAAGTATTTGATCACCTACCAACCAGTAAGAATTCCGGCTCTCACAGACCTGTTAGTTTTTCTTTAAGAAGCCCTCCTGTTCTCCACTCATTACCTGTATTAACTGCAACTGTTTGAACTCGTTACCTGTATAAAAGACACCTGTCCACACACTCAATCAAACAGACTCCAACCTCTCCATAATGGCCAAGACCAGAGAGCTGTGTAAGGACATCAGGGATAAAATTGTAGACCTGCACAAGGCTGGGATGGGCTACAGGACAATAGGCAAGCAGCTTGGTGAGAAGGCAACAACTGTTGGCGCAATTATTAGAAAATGGAAGAAGTTCAAGATGACGGTCAGTCTCCCTCGGTCTGGGGCACCATGCAAGATCTCACCTCGTGGGGCATCAATGATCATGAGGAAGGTGAGGGATCAGCCCAGAACTACACGGCAGGACCTGGTCAATGACCTGAAGAGAGTTGGGACCACAGTCTCAAAGAAAACCATTAGTAACACACTACGCCGTCATGGATTAAAATCCTGCAGCGCACACAAGGTCCCCCTACTCAAGCCAGAGCATTTCCAGGCCCGTCTGAAGTTTGCCAATGACCATCTGGATGATCCAGAGGAGGAATGGGAGAAGGTCATGTGGTCTGATGAGACAAAAATAGAGCTTTTTGGTCTAAACTCCACTCGCCGTGTTTGGAGGAAGAAGAAGGATGAGTACAACCCCAAGAACACCATCCCAACCGTGAAGCATGGAGGTGGAAACATCATTCTTTGGGGATGCTTTTCTGCAAAGGGGACAGGACGACTGCACCGTATTGAGGGGAGGATGGATGGGGCCATGTATCGCAAGATCTTGGCCAACAACCTCCTTCCCTCAGTAAGAGCATTGAAGATGGGGCGTGGCTGGGTCTTCCAGCATGACAACGACCCGAAACACACAGCCAGGGCAACTAAGGAGTGGCTACGTAAGAAGCATCTCAAGGTCCTGGAGTAGCCTAGCCAGTCTCCAGACCTGAACCCAATAGAAAATCTTTGGAGGGAGCTGAAAGTCCGTATTGCCCAGCGACAGCCCCGAAACCTGAAGGATCTGTATGGAGGAGTGGGCCAAAATCCCTGCTGCAGTGTGTGCAAACCTGGTCAAGAACTACAGGAAACGTATGATCTCTGTACCAAATATTAAGTTCTGCTTTTCTGATGTATCAAATACTTATGTCATGCAATAAAATGCAAATTAATTACTTAAAAATCATACAATGTGATTTTCTGGATTTTTGTTTTAGATTCCACCACTCACAGTTGAAGTGTACCTATGATAAAAAATTACAGACTTCTATATGCTTTGTAAGTGGGAAAACCTGCAAAATCGGCAGTGTATCAAATACTTGTTCTCCCCACTGTATATCAGAATGCAAGAGCTTGTCATTCTTCATTTCCCCTAATCTAATGAGTTGAATTCATTGCTAAAAGCTGTCAGTGGTCGGATGCAGTCTCTACTGACATTGTTAAATAAGATTGTTAAGCACTCTTTGAATGGAACATTTTTCATAAAATACATAATTAATAGAAGTTATATGATCACTTGGC
Source organism: Thymallus thymallus (assembly GCA_023634145.1). Classification (NCBI taxonomy): domain Eukaryota; kingdom Metazoa; phylum Chordata; class Actinopteri; order Salmoniformes; family Salmonidae; genus Thymallus; species Thymallus thymallus. The sequence goes on from CM042410.1 coordinate 9,715,028, forward strand.
ACTTTGATTGACATCTGAAGATGTGGAGTTGGACAGAAGATGGAGACCTCATGTAAAGAGAGCGGGTGGATTCTGGTATGAGAGTCTGAAGTCATCTAACTGCAGACAGACAGACAGCAAAGCAGCGAGGTGAAGATCATTGATGGGATACATCAAAGGGCCCTTGATATCCTCCCATGGCTTTCAAGACAAATACTGTCATTTACATTAGTTTAGCCAACACTGTAACTCTCTCAGATGCAATGGTTGCAACCCAATCTCATAAATAATCTGTCACTAAATAATGTATTTGCATCAAATTAGAATGTGACATATTTTGATGTTTGTAACTCTGAAGATTTGCGGTAGCTATAATGTACATTGTCCATATTAGGACAGCATCAATGATAAACACTACAAAAGAGTATCTTCAATACACCGAGGTGGTCTGCTGTGGTCCATGGAGCACCAGAGGATTCCTTCAGTGTCATCTCCCCGAGGCCCCCTGCTAGATCTGCCCTGGCAGGCTCTACATTTTGCCTGTCTGTAATTCACAGTGACAGGGCTACCGCTTTGGGCCAGACCTGTAACCCTGTATGCCATGTTAACAAACAGGCCCTGGGAAGCCAGCAAATATCCCCCAACCCCACCCCCACACCTCCTTCTGTCTCCCTCCTCCTACTCTCTCCTTCTTCCTCCCCCACTTTCTCCCTCATCCCTCCCTCCTACTCAGGGTTAGGGTTAGACCCAGGGTTCCACCTTGTCTTGTGAAGACATCATTTAGATCTATTTTCACAGCCCCCTAGCTTGATCATTACTAAGACACAGTGCCCCAGGTACCTCTGTTATTTTAAACATTGGTTAAGAATGTCTCTGATAGTAGAATAGAGAGATGTCTTTAGCTATACATTTTTTACTGCAGATGTACTCCATTATAAATCACACACAATAGGATTGTCTATCCTGTATGATCAGTACCTAATTATTACATTTTAGTAACCCGCCCATGTGATATTGTGTTGATGCTTTGTTGCAACAAATGCCATAACCAATGTTTATCTAATGCGTGTGAAGAATGCATGTCCTCTGGGCAGTCGACCTGTACCTGTTGAGAAGCATGGCAGTGTTGTGCTCTTCCTCTACCTGGGTGTTCTGTGCATGGTGGATGACCCCATGACTGCGCACAAATAGGATAGTCTCATAGACTGCATTGTACGAAAAGCAACTCTAGCCATGATTTGGAAATGTCAGGTTGACTCACAGCTCAGCACTGTCCTCGTGTCCTCTTTTGTGCCTTAATGGTCATTTTTCAGGAAACGTCAAAATGAAATAACAACAAAAAAGATATCAACTTAAATTTGCCGTCATGTTGGGTAAGTGGGAACATACAGACATGCTTCTTGATAGCATTTATCAAGCGATTATGAATTACCTCAGGCCGCAAATGTAATTCCACATATGAATATGGAAATGTCATCCCAATGTCATAACACACTTATGAGTCACTAGACTGATCCAAGAACAGCAACCTCGACAGTTATAATTTCTTGTTTACTTCTGTAAGAACATGAGTTCTACTCTGGCTATATTTATTATAATGTTTTATAAACTGGGTTGTTCGAGAGCTGAATGCTGATTGGCTGACAGTCGTGGTATATCAGACTGTATATTACGGGTACATTTTTTACTGTTCTAATTACGTTGGTAACCAGTTTATAACAGCAATAAGGCACCTCAGGGATTTATGGTATATGGCCAATATACCACGGCTAAGGGCTGTGTCCAGGTACACCGCGTTCCAGGTACACCGCGTTGCGTCGTGCTTAAGAACAGTCCTTAACCGTGGTATATTGGGCATATACCACGCTCCCTCAGGCCTTATTGCTAAATTATAAGAGACAAGAGATGGCCGAAGTACGGTGTCAGTATTAGGACATATGAACACGGGGTTCTTTACTGTCATCAATGGTATGGAATCATTTGAGTGGTACCTTGCTTAAAGTGTATTGTTACTCATGGTTCCACATTACAGGCATCCAAACAAAGAACACACATTTTAAACATACATCTAACATACAGTACTGTATCTCTGTACAATGACTGATTGTCTCACTCCATTTCCATAACCAACTGGTTGTTCCTGAGAGTGAGACACGCATCCGTATCTAGTGTACCTATGTGTGTTTCTCCCATATGTGATCAGGTCAAATACTGTTCAGGTCATATACTGTTCAGGTAATATACTGTTCAGGTCATATACTGTTCAGGTCATATACTGTTCAGGTCATATACTGTTCAGGTAATATACTGTTCAGGTAATATACTGTTCAGGTAATATACTGTTCAGGTCAAATACTGTTCAGGTCATATACTGTTCAGGTCATATACTGTTCAGGTCATATACTGTTCAGGTAATATACTGTTCAGGTAATATACTGATCAGTTAATATACTGTTCAGGTAATATACTGTTCAGGTCATATACTGTTCAGGTAATATACTGTTCAGGTAATATACTGATCAGTTAATATACTGTTCAGGTAATATACTGATCAGTTAATATACTGTTTAGGTAATATACTGTTCAGGTAATATACTCTTATGGTAATATACTGTTCAGGTAATATACTGATCATCAGGTAATATACTGTTCAGGCAATATACTGTTCAGGTAATATACTGTTCAGGTAATATACTGATCATCAGGTAATATACTATTCAGGTACTATACTATTCAGGTACTATAATGTTCAGGTCATATACTGTTCAGGTAATATACTTTTCAGGTAATATACTGTTCAAGTTTTATACTGTTCAGGTAATATACTGATCAGTTAATATAGTGTTTAGGTAATATACTGTTCAGGTAATATTCTGTTATGGTAGTATACTGTTCAGGTACTATACTGTTCAGGTAATATACTGATCATCAGG
>CM042410.1:9722939-9747939 GCA_023634145.1 Thymallus thymallus
TTAGTGAGTGAGAATGTGTTTAGAGTTTTGCCAAAAGAGTGATTGATTCGACAAATGGGTTTAGGCCACTGTGCATTTGGTTCAGAGAATGGGGTTCAGTGTTTTAGCAATTCAGAAAAACTGTAATGACCGGTTGTGCCTTGTTACAATTGTTGTTTCCAGGTCCTAGGCTATTTATCAACCACAGTGTTATATGTGGATTTGATGGTAGTGGCTCCTTGTAGTGACATGTAACAAGGTCATATTTTAGTTTGAGTTATTAACATGGTCATTTAAATGTGTACTTACAAAACATTAGTTACATAGTGGAACAAGAGAACATCTAATAACATTAGTATTTACACATGTGGAATAATCTTCAGAAAGTGATTGTGTAATTACACATTCTTTGTTCCAATTGTGTAGTAACTGATTCCACAAAAACCCTATGACCATGTAATTACATAGTAAAACCTATGTAACTGCTATGTTGTTTCTATAGTTATTACTGTGTTAGTTACATGGTAATAGGGGCAACATAATGTAATGTGTTACCTAACTCTGCATCACTGTTAGCCCACTGTGTAGAATACATTTTATATGTTTTTATCCTCACACACAGTCTCTCTTTTGTCCTCGCTACACACACAGTCAGGCAGTAGCCACAGGGCCCATGGAGAAGCATGCTCATCTGAAGGACGTACGATCGCCAAGCAGACTTTCCCATCCCCTCTGCTCCACCCTACTCCTCTCCACTCTCCATGCCCTCTAACCTTGCTACGAGTCCAGAGAAACACAGAGACGGAGAGAGAGCTCCACTCCTCCATCACTTCATCCCCCTAGTCCCCCCTCCCTCCCTCCCTCCCTCCCCCATCATCGGTGGAGGAGAGGGGAGGCGAGGCTGGAGGTGGAGAATATCAGGTCCTCACTGTAACCAGCCATGACAGGTGTCAGGGAGTCTCATGTGGGACCAGTGATGACTGTCCTGCTCCGTTACAATCCTCACTTTGGCGCTTTTCACAAGTCTCAAACTGATGAGTGCCAAACGAGGAGGTATGAGTCACGTCGTCCTCACCAGACACCAAAACACATAGACATACACATACACACACACATAGACATGCACGTGCACAAAATGTAAGTGCGTACACACACACACACACACACACACGCTCCAATCCTCCCTCAAGCCTGGCACTTCACACACGCCCGCTGCCAACCTAGCTTAGTGTAGTCCAGCAGGCATGCGTTCTGCTCTGTCTCAGGGCAGGGACACAGCAAATAAAAGCCTGAGGTCCCCTTGATGCAGTTTGTAAATCATATCTGCCGGAGGAGAGGAGACCAACTAGGCATCAGGATGACTGTGTTGTTCACCATGAGATTTAAAGGCTACGTCGAGCGGAGAAAGCTTGTCCACACTCCTTAGTTATTCCATAATGATGGCATGGAGGAAGGAGTGTAAAGCTGCGGCATCAATTACATAGTTTCAAGTTCTAAATGCATGTTATGCGACTGGTGGTAGCCTTACTGGCTTGATACAATCGGTTCTGTGAACCAGACTAATTGAGGGAACGGATTTGGTGGTAACCCTATTGTAAGTGCCAGGGCTTGGATTGGAAGTTATGTCGTGGTGTGATTTTGTCATGTTGAAATTGTTGGGCTTGCATCATTTGTTCACACTGTCATAATTGGGATGGGGATATTTAGGGATTACATTTGTGTTTGTATTTGTTTGAAATGTAACCTTTATTTAACTAGGCAAGTTAGTTAAGAACAAATTCTTATTTACAATGACAGCCTACACCTGCCAAACTCGGACGACGCTGGGCCAATTGTGCACCGCCCTATGGGACCCCAATCACGGCCAGTTGTGATACAGTCGGGATTCGAACCAGGTTGTCTGTAGTGACGCCTCTAGCACTGTTCGCATTTAAATCAAAGCTCAAGGACTATAATAAACGTGTGTTTTTGTTCAATCATTTACATTTATTTTATTCATTCAATTTCTAATGACAAATGTTAAAAGTATGTGGATATTAAAATCTGGATTTACAACATTTTACATTTTAGTAATTTAGCGGACGCTCTTATCCAGAACTACTTACAATTAGTGCATTCACCTTAAGATACAGTACCTTGGTGAGACAACAACACATCACGATCATATCAAGTACATTTTCCATCAACAAAGTAGTTATCAGTACTAGTAGGAAAAGAGAAGGGCATAAATATTTTTTTACTTCACTCGATAAGCAAAAGCACTGATCAAGTTTGCACTTTTCTGTTATTTTATAATTGCAATCCCTTTTTTAAAATACATTTAATTTAAAAAAATATTACATCTTTCAAGACACTGCGTTAAAAGTGGCAACCTCTGTACTACTCAAAACCTAGAAAGCGTACAAACCAATCCTACATGATCAGTCTTAAATTAGCCTTTTCCTCACATTCTCCTCGGCAGAACCTAGTTGAACTTAACCCTGGCTCTTTTCCCCCTATTCAAGTGTGACTAGAGGGGCCCGGGGCTCTATTTGATTGACCCACCCACTAGCTCTCCTCTGTCCCCTCCTTATGGTGCGAGCACAGTAAGCACTCTCTGGGAACAGCCATGAGAAGCCGTCATTAGATCATGGCAATTACAGCATTTCCATCTCACTGGGCCCTCAGCAGGGCATCACATACCCATCAAGCCTCCTTTAAGGCTCTGTTATACCCCAGCCAGGCGGTCACTACATAATGAAAGCAGCCTACATCCCCCCCTATTCACGGACCGAGCAGCCTTTTTCAACTGCCTCTCTCTAAATAAACTCCCTAAAATCCTGTGTTCACCAAGGGCCTTTAGTGCTAGCTAGCGTCTCTCACCACCCCCCAGCTCCACCTTTTCACACTGTGCCGGTCTCAAAGGGAAGGCCTGTACAAAAGAGCTGTGTTTGTTTAACATGCCTTTTAAAAGGGGGAGGCTTGTTAAATGTGGGGTTGATGCAGGCCCACTGCAGCAATCTAGTGAACTATTTAACCAAGCCTGGTGGGTCAAAACTACAATAGGTGGTGTGTTATTTTCACTATCTCTCTCTCTCTCTCTCTCTCCCAAGACCTCACCCACACCAGCTGGCTCAATTGGTCAGGAACTGTAAATGGTAATGGAGTAGGCTACACAAGAGAGCATCAAACACAGGTTTTACTGTATCTGAGTGATACACTATCTGGCACCTGTTGACATTAACATGAGGTTAAGTGTGTGCACATTTAAAATTCACTGTTCATCAATTATTGTTTATATTTTAGCTGTAATAGCTCTATACATAGGCCTTACAGTATTTATTTTGATTAATATTTAAAAAGGTTCTGAACTGGCAAAGCCTACTGGATGTCTTTCCATATCATTATGTTTGCCAATAAGCTATATAATTAGTACAGATTTAAGAGGATAACGAATACATGTCAACAAACTTACAGTCATTTTGTTATTTTCTGAAACTTAGATGTGAAGGATCAAAAGCAGATCGAGCTAGCACTGAAAAACAATGTTTTTAAACATTAAACAACTAGGCTGAGCTTGTACCTTTCACTTCACAATGTGTGTAACATTTCTATCGTGGTTTCTAAGAATAACTAACCGACCTAATACAGTCAGTGACATTTTCACCACTCACTGAATACAATTAATTTATCGCTCGCATAGTGCAACTAAAATGCCAGGCACATTAGATATTTTTACATAACAGGAGTCAGAGCACCATGATTACATTCTAGATTATTTTCCTCCTAAAAATGTTTATGAAATGTTATCAACATCACACCAAATAATTCGATTGGCAATACAATTGTACAATATTAGTTGGGTGTTAGGCATAATATTTGTCATTAGCCAATAATGTTATAAATCACTGAATGTTTGATTATACTTCAGGCTTGGCGTTTCGTTGGTCGCGCGCATCTTGGCAATTGCTGAAAACAATTACATTTATGTCCTTGTAATATTTTCGTTATTATAATATTTTGGTCAATGAGAGTAACCATATGGTGTGGTATTTGGTTTGTCTAACAATCAAAACATTTCACGGTTGAGTCTATAGACGCATGTCTGTCTGTCACGCACAAACTCTTCGTTCCCGGACATTTCACAGCTTCGATATCCAACTGCTAGACAGAGAAAGAGCATTACGAATGAGGTTAATTTGCATTAATAATCAATGTATATTTATCGACTTAATGAGGTTGATGATGAAGTCCTCGGTTCAAATTCAAACCAAGTGTCCTTTGTCTCAATCTAATTAGCGCCATAGGCCCATGTCTGTAGCCTATATTCTAAAAAATATTTAGGACAGAGGTGAATAGTGATATGAGGAAGTACTGTCTTATTAAACCATTTTAATAACTGCATGCATTATACATACATAATAACTTTGTAAACGATAGTATTTCATAGCCTATTACAGAAGTCGTTAACAGCACTCATATCGCGTGCCTTCCGCAACGCACTCTTCAAAAGTAGGAAGCTCAAGGAGGACATTTGCATTTATGCAGATTAAATTAATCGGCTGATCTCCGTGTCTCTCTAATGAAGGCAGTGTCGTCGTGTGTGGATATGAATGTCTGTGCGCATGAACAGGACGGGTTAATTAGTAATAGTGTGCCTGGGATTCCCTAAAAGGTCATACTTAGCCAAAGGCTTGAATACATTTCCTTTTCTTGACATGCTATAATGTGACAAGTGCAATGACAGTTTTTTTTTCTACATGAGAATCTCGATCTCGATCTTGATCTCTCTCTCATGAGAAAGGACTCATTTGATTGTTTGGAGGCATCTTTGGTTCAGCTGCTTTCTTTACTGTACAGTTATTTAGATTGAGTTATAGAATTGTCTGAATTGTAGTCATTTATTATTACTAAGCCTATGAATTATTACATTTTAAGACATTGATAGCCTACTCTGTATATTTTAATGGATTTTCATGACAATAAAATCTATCAATCAATCAATCAATCAACCAATGAGAATGCATGCTTTTGTGATGTTTTGTTAAATGGTGTTTTGCATGTTGTTCTACATCATGTTGTTCTACATGTTGTTATCTTCTGCATGTTGTTCTACATCATGTTGTTCTACATGTTATCTTCTGCATGTTGTTCTACATCATGTCATTCTACATGTTATCTTCTGCATGTTTTTCTTCATCATGTTGTTCTACATGTTATCTTCTTCATGTTGTTCTACATCATGATGTTCTACATGTTGTTATCTTCTGCATGTTGTTCTACATCATGTTGTTCTACATGTTGTTATCTTCTGCATGTTGTTCTACATCATGTTGTTCTACATGTTGTTATCTTCTGCATGTTGTTCTACATCATGTTGTTCTACATGTTGTTATCTCATGCATGTTGTTCTACATCATGTTGTTCTACATGTTATCTTCTGCATGTTGTTCTACATCATGTTGTTCTACATGTTGTTATCTTCTGCATGTTGTTCTACATCATGTTGTTCTACATGTTATCTTCTGCATGTTGTTCTACATCATGATGTTCTACATGTTGTTATCTTCTGCATGTTGTTCTACATCATGTTGTTCTATAGGTTGTTAACTTCTGCATGTTGTTATACATCATGATGTTCTACATGTTGTTATCTTCTGCATGTGATGTTCTACATCGTGTTGTTCTACATGTTGTTATCTTCTGCATGTTGTCCTACATCATGTTGTTCTACATGTTGTTATCTTCTGCATGTTGTTCTACATCATGTTGTTCTACATGTTGTTATCTTCTGCATGTTGTTCTACATCATGTTGTTCTACATGTTGTTATCTTCTGCATGTTGTTCTACATCATGTTGTTCTACATGTTGTTATCTTCTGCATGTTGTTCTACATCATGTTGTTCTACATGTTGTTATCTTCTGCATGTTGTTCTACATCATGTTGTTCTACATGTTATCTTCTGCATGTTGTTCTACATCATGTTGTTCTACATGTTGTTATCTTCTGCATGTTGTTCTACATCATGATGTTCTACATGTTGTTATCTTCTGCATGTTGTCCTACATCATGTTGTTCTACATGTTGTTATCTTCTGCATGTTGTTCTACATCATGTTGTTCTACATGTTGTTATCTTCTGCATGTTGTTCTACATCATGTTGTTCTACATGTTGTTATCTTCTGCATGTTGTTCTACATCATGTTGTTCTACATGTTGTTATCTTCTGCATGTTGTTCTACATCATGTTGTTCTACATGTTGTTATCTTCTGCATGTTGTTCTACATCATGTTATTCTACATGTTGTTATCTTCTGCATGTTGTTCTACATCATGTTGTTCTACATGTTATCTTCTGCATGTTGTTCTACATCATGATGTTCTGCATGTTGTTATCTTCTGCATGTTGTTCTACATCATGTTGTTCTATATGTTGTTATCTTCTGCATGTTGTTCTACATCATGTTGTTCTACATGTTATCTTCTGCATGTTGTTCTACATCATGATGTTCTACATGTTGTTATCTTCTACATGTTGTTCTAAATCATGTTGTTCTACATGTTGTTATCTTCTGCATGTTGTTCTACATCATGATGTTCTACATGTTGTTATCTTCTGCATGTTGTTCTACATCATGATGTTCTACATGTTGTTATCTTCTGCATGTTGTTCTACATCGTGTTGTTCTACATGTTGTTATCTTCTGCATGTTGTTCTACATCATGTTGTTCTACATGTTGTTATCTTCTGCATGTTGTTCTACATCATGTTGTTCTACATGTTGTTATCTCATGCATGTTGTTCTACATCATGTTGTTCTACATGTTATCTTCTGCATGTTGTTCTACATCATGTTGTTCTACATGTTGTTATCTTCTGCATGTTGTTCTACATCATGTTGTTCTACATGTTATCTTCTGCATGTTGTTCTACATCATGATGTTCTACATGTTGTTATCTTCTGCATGTTGTTCTACATCATGTTGTTCTATATGTTGTTAACTTCTGCATGTTGTTCTACATCATGATGTTCTACATGTTGTTATCTTCTGCATGTGATGTTCTACATCGTGTTGTTCTACATGTTGTTATCTTCTGCATGTTGTCCTACATCATGTTGTTCTACATGTTGTTATCTTCTGCATGTTGTTCTACATCATGTTGTTCTACATGTTGTTATCTTCTGCATGTTGTTCTACATCATGTTGTTCTACATGTTGTTATCTCATGCATGTTGTTCTACATCATGTTGTTCTACATGTTATCTTCTGCATGTTGTTCTACATCATGTTGTTCTACATGTTGTTATCTTCTGCATGTTGTTCTACATCATGTTGTTCTACATGTTATCTTCTGCATGTTGTTCTACATCATGATGTTCTACATGTTGTTATCTTCTGCATGTTGTTCTACATCATGTTGTTCTATAGGTTGTTAACTTCTGCATGTTGTTATACATCATGATGTTCTACATGTTGTTATCTTCTGCATGTGATGTTCTACATCGTGTTGTTCTACATGTTGTTATCTTCTGCATGTTGTCCTACATCATGTTGTTCTACATGTTGTTATCTTCTGCATGTTGTTCTACATCATGTTGTTCTACATGTTGTTATCTTCTGCATGTTGTTCTACATCATGTTGTTCTACATGTTGTTATCTTCTGCATGTTGTTCTACATCATGTTGTTCTACATGTTGTTATCTTCTGCATGTTGTTCTACATCATGTTGTTCTACATGTTGTTATCTTCTGCATGTTGTTCTACATCATGTTGTTCTACATGTTATCTTCTGCATGTTGTTCTACATCATGTTGTTCTACATGTTGTTATCTTCTGCATGTTGTTCTACATCATGATGTTCTACATGTTGTTATCTTCTGCATGTTGTCCTACATCATGTTGTTCTACATGTTGTTATCTTCTGCATGTTGTTCTACATCATGTTGTTCTACATGTTGTTATCTTCTGCATGTTGTTCTACATCATGTTGTTCTACATGTTGTTATCTTCTGCATGTTGTTCTACATCATGTTGTTCTACATGTTGTTATCTTCTGCATGTTGTTCTACATCATGTTGTTCTACATGTTGTTATCTTCTGCATGTTGTTCTACATCATGTTATTCTACATGTTGTTATCTTCTGCATGTTGTTCTACATCATGTTGTTCTACATGTTATCTTCTGCATGTTGTTCTACATCATGATGTTCTGCATGTTGTTATCTTCTGCATGTTGTTCTACATCATGTTGTTCTATATGTTGTTATCTTCTGCATGTTGTTCTACATCATGTTGTTCTACATGTTATCTTCTGCATGTTGTTCTACATCATGATGTTCTACATGTTGTTCTAAATCATGTTGTTCTACATGTTGTTATCTTCTGCATGTTGTTCTACATCATGATGTTCTACATGTTGTTATCTTCTGCATGTTGTTCTACATCATGATGTTCTACATGTTGTTATCTTCTGCATGTTGTTCTACATCGTGTTGTTCTACATGTTGTTATCTTCTGCATGTTGTTCTACATCATGTTGTTCTACATGTTGTTATCTTCTGCATGTTGTTCTACATCATGTTGTTCTACATGTTGTTATCTCATGCATGTTGTTCTACATCATGTTGTTCTACATGTTATCTTCTGCATGTTGTTCTACATCATGTTGTTCTACATGTTGTTATCTTCTGCATGTTGTTCTACATCATGTTGTTCTACATGTTATCTTCTGCATGTTGTTCTACATCATGATGTTCTACATGTTGTTATCTTCTGCATGTTGTTCTACATCATGTTGTTCTATATGTTGTTAACTTCTGCATGTTGTTCTACATCATGATGTTCTACATGTTGTTATCTTCTGCATGTGATGTTCTACATCGTGTTGTTCTACATGTTGTTATCTTCTGCATGTTGTCCTACATCATGTTGTTCTACATGTTGTTATCTTCTGCATGTTGTTCTACATCATGTTGTTCTACATGTTGTTATCTTCTGCATGTTGTTCTACATCATGTTGTTCTACATGTTGTTATCTTCTGCATGTTGTTCTACATCATGTTGTTCTACATGTTGTTATCTTCTGCATGTTGTTCTACATCATGTTGTTCTACATGTTGTTATCTTCTGCATGTTGTTCTACATCATGTTGTTCTACATGTTGTTATCTTCTGCATGTTGTTCTACATCATGTTGTTCTACATGTTATCTTCTGCATGTTGTTCTACATCATGTTGTTCTACATGTTATCTTCTGCATGTTGTTCTACATCATGATGTTCTACATGTTGTTATCTTCTGCATGTTGTCCTACATCATGTTGTTCTACATGTTGTTATCTTCTGCATGTTGTTCTACATCATGTTGTTCTACATGTTGTTATCTTCTGCATGTTGTTCTACATCATGTTGTTCTACATGTTGTTATCTTCTGCATGTTGTTCTACATCATGTTGTTCTACATGTTGTTATCTTCTGCATGTTGTTCTACATCATGTTGTTCTACATGTTGTTATCTTCTGCATGTTGTTCTACATCATGTTGTTCTACATGTTGTTATCTTCTGCATGTTGTTCTACATCATGTTGTTCTACATGTTGTTATCTTCTGCATGTTGTTCTACATCATGTTGTTCTACATGTTGTTATCTTCTGCATGTTGTTCTACATCATGTTGTTCTACATGTTGTTATCTTCTGCATGTTGTTCTACATCATGTTGTTCTACATGTTGTTATCTTCTGCATGTTGTTCTACATCATGTTGTTCTATATGTTATCTACTGCATGTTGTTCTACATCATGTTGTTCTACATGTTGTTATCTTCTGCATGTTGTTCTACATCATGTTGTTCTACATGTTGTTATCTTCTGCATGTTGTTCTACATCATGTTGTTCTACATGTTATCTACTGCATGTTGTCCTACATCATGTTGTTCTACATGTTGTTATCTTCTGCATGTTGTTCTACATCATGTTGTTCTACATGTTATCTTCTGCATGTTGTTCTACATCATGATGTTCTACATGTTGTTATCTTCTACATGTTGTTCTACATCATGTTGTTCTACATGTTGTTATCTTCTTCATGTTGTTCTACATCATGTTGTTCTACATGTTGTTATCTCATGCATGTTGTTCTACATCATGTTGTTCTACATGTTATCTTCTGCATGTTGTTCTACATCATGATGTTCTGCATGTTGTTATCTTCTGCATGTTGTTCTACATCATGTTGTTCTATATGTTGTTATCTTCTGCATGTTGTTCTACATCATGTTGTTCTACATGTTATCTTCTGCAGGTTGTTCTACATCATGATGTTCTACATGTTGTTATCTTCTACATGTTGTTCTACATCATGTTGTTCTACATGTTGTTATCTTCTGCATGTTGTTCTACATCATGTTGTTCTACATGTTGTTATCTTCTGCATGTTGTTCTACATCATGTTGTTCTACATGTTGTTATCTTCTGCATGTTGTTCTACATCATGATGTTCATAAAGTTCATAAAGTTCAAATGTAGTTAAAGGCTATATTCCTTTTCTTATTATTTTCATATTAATATCTGTTATTAACAGATGTAACTGTTTTTATTAATTGACAATAAGTTATTATGACAATGGGAAACATACTTCTGCATTTACGTAGTGATTAAGGGCTCGATTCAATCTGTAGCGCTGAAGATCCGGGCTACAGCGTGATTGAAATTGAAAGGTAATAAAACATGTAATCACACTGTAGTGTGGATCTTCAGCGCTACGGTTTGCATCGATCTTAAGTACTATCTCAGATCTGTAACTCTCTCTTTCTCTCATGAACATGGACACACACACACACACACAAACGTTTGCATGGTTTCCATGTCCTCAGAAGACCTCTCCTTTGCAGACAGCACAGTTGGCCCGTGACTCTGCTGGTCAGCGACTGTCAGGCCACAAGGATAGTTTATGAACCCTCCTGACCATGTTGTTTTTACTAACCAGGGATGATGTCACCGCCCTCCTCCAATAGAGCCCTTGTTTGCCGTTCAGTCCCTATAATACATCTTTCATGGTCTCCATTTTTATGGCCACATGATTTCTGCTAGAGACCTGTGATGGACATAAAACTTCCAAAATAAAATGTTCCAGTCTTGATGAACTCATTTCGCTGGGCTAAAAGGTCACGTAGGCTTCAGAGAATGTTTTTGTGTTGTAAGACAAAATGGTATTTGGTCAGATAAGGACTTTGCAATAGATACAGTATAGATTTGTTCTCCATAACAACATACAGTGGGGAGAACAAGTATTTGATACACTGCCGATTTTGCAGGTTTTCCCACTTACAAAGCATGTAGAAGTCTGTAATTTTTATCATAGGTACTCTTCAACTGTGAGTGACGGAATCTAAAACAAAAATCCAGAAAATCACATTGTATGATTTTTAAGTAATTCATTTGCATTTTATTGCATGACATAAGTATTTGATACATCAGAAAAGCAGAATTTAATATTTGGTACAGAAACCTTTGTTTGCAATTACAGAGATCATACGTTTCCTGTAGTTCTTGACCAGGTTTGCACACACTGCAGCAGGGATTTTGGCCCCCTCCTCCATACAGATCCTTCAGGTTTCGGGGCTGTCGCTGGGCAATACGGACTTTCAGCTCCCTCCAAAGATTTTCTATTGGGTTCAGGTCTGGAGACTGGCTAGGCCACTCCAGGACCTTGAGATGCTTCTTACGGAGCCACTCCTTAGTTGCCCTGGCTGTGTGTTTCAGGTCGTTGTCATGCTGGAAGACCCAGCCACGACCCATCTTCAATGCTCTTACTGAGGGAAGGAGGTTGTTGGCCAGGATCTCGCGATACATGGCCCCATCCATCCTCCCCTCAATATGGTGCAGTCGTCCTGTCCCCTTTGCAGAAAAGCATCCCCAAAGAATGATGTTTCCACCTCCATGCTTCACGGTTGGGATGGTGTTCTTGGGGATGTACTCATCCTTCTTCTTCCTCCAAACACGGCGAGTGGAGTTTAGACCAAAAAGCTCTATTTTTGTCTCATCAGACCACATGACCTTCTCCCATTCCTCCTCTGGATCATCCAGATGGTCATTGGCAAACTTCAGACGGGCCCGGACATGCGCTGGCTTGAGCAGGGGGACCTTGCGTGCGCTGCAGGATTTTAATCCATGACGGCGTAGTGTGTTACTAATGGTTTTCTTTGAGACTGTGGTCCCAACTCTCTTCAGGTCATTGACCAGGTCCTGCCGTGTAGTTCTGGGCTGATCCCTCACCTTCCTCATGATCATTGATGCCCCACGAGGTGAGATCTTGCATGGTGCCCCAGACCGAGGGAGATTGACCGTCATCTTGAACTTCTTCCATTTTCTAATAATTGCGCCAACAGTTGTTGCCTTCTCACCAAGCTGCTTGCCTATTGTCCTGTAGCCCATCCCAGCCTTGTGCAGGTCTACAATTTTATCCCTGATGTCCTTACACAGCTCTCTGGTCTTGGCCATTGTGGAGAGGTTGGAGTCTGTTTGATAGAGTGTGTGGACAGGTGTCTTTTATACAGGTAACGAGTTCAAACAGGTGCAGTTAATACAGGTAATGAGTGGAGAACAGGAGGGCTTCTTAAAGAAAAACGAACAGGTCTGTGAGACCCGGAATTCTTACTGGTTGGTAGGTGATCAAATACTTATGTCATGCAATAAAATGCAAATTAATTATTTAAAAATCATACAATGTGATTTTCTGGATTTTTGTTTTAGATTCCGTCTCTCACAGTTGAAGTGTACCTATGATCAAAATTAATTAGTAAGTAGGAAAACCTGCAAAATCGGCAGTGTATCAAATACTTGTTCTCCCCACTGTATTTATTTCTTACTTAATGCCATCCTTGCACATTCATTTATTTGAAATATGCATGCAGCTTATTACCATTACACATAGCAAGATCATGTAATCACTCAAAAAGGCAACTCTAAGTATGGTGTCCATATTAGGTCACATATGGACATTGTATACGAAATGACACAGTTGTACACAAATCATGGTGACAGAACACCCATGTGACAACAAACATAAAGACACCCAAACACGGCTCCACCGCCAATTCACAGTCATGTGTAGCCTAGCGTGAGGGATCCAGTCATGTGTAGCCTAGCGTGAGGGATCCAGTCATGTGTAGCCTAGCGTGAGGGATCCAGTCATGTGTAGGCTAGCGTGAGGGATCCAGTCATGTGTAGGCTAGCTTGAGGGATCCAGTCATGTGTAGCCTAGCGTGAGGGATCCAGTCATGTGTAGCCTAGCGTGAGGGATCCAGTCATGTGTAGGCTAGTGTGAGGGATCCAGTCATGTGTAGCCTAGCGTGAGGGATCCAGTCATGTGTAGGCTAGCGTGAGGGATCCAGTCATGTGTAGGCTAGCGTGAGGGATCCAGTCATGTGTAGGCTAGTGGGAGGGATCCAGTCATGTGTAGGCTAGCGTGAGGGATCCAATTATGTGTAGGCTAGCATGAGGGATCCAGTCATGTGTAGGCTAGCGTGAGGGATCCAGTCATGTGTAGGCTAGCGTGAGGGATCCAATTATGTGTAGGCTAGCGTGAGGGATCCAGTCATGTCTAGGCTAGCATGAGGGATCCAGTCATGTGTAGGTTAGCGTGAGGGATCCAGTCGTGTGTAGGCTAGCGTGAGGGATCCGATGAGGACAAGGCTATGTCTCAGCCATGCAGGTTACAAGAGTACAATTGACCGTTTTGACAGCTGAATACTGCTGGTGGCATAAGATTAGACTGGGACGTTGTGGAATGGGGCAGAGGAGGGGACTGGAAGGGCTGGGGGAGTACAGTAAGCTAGCTTCATTAGAACCAGATGAAGGTGACTGCATGGCAGGCAGACCAGTCCTAAGAAGTTTTTGGTTGTTTTTTATAACTTTGTTTTGCTGGGATATTCACATTTAGTCATGATAACAAGATATGGCAAATTGTAGAATGTTGTCTTCCTGGTCATGTTAAAGGATTCATGAAACCGTAATTGAAAGGCCCATGATGTTAGCCTTAATAATGAATAGCTAAGCACTTTCATCAAGTTTTATTTTGATTAGGCAGCTGCACAAAACATAAGCCACCAACGTTGTACTATTTAATCTGCAACAAACTACTTCTTTCACAAGCCACATTTCTTCAAAGTCTATTTTAACCAGTAAGTTGTGCAACTAATAATACTTAAACAGAGCAAAAAGATGGTTCGAGAGATAAATCAGTCTAATTGACCCTTGAGTGTAAACAGTCTACGTTCAAAAGGAATGGAATGGGGAGACATTCAAAGAGACAAGTTCAACTGTAATTGATGGAAAAAGTAGAACTGATAGACAAGGAGATTACTTACAGCAAAAATAAACCAGCAAATTGTTCTCATGTTGGTGCTGCTTCCTGAGAAGCACTTCCCACTGGGCACAGACGTCAATTTAATGACAACCCAGGACCTGGTATTAGGGGATGACGCGGACGAAGGCTGTTGCCGAAACACGTCCGTTTCCTCTGACCTCTGCTGCTAAAAAATACATTACAACTTCAAGAATATTTCAGAGAGTGCAGGTTTTTCCTTTTCTTAAGTGTATGCTTTATGAACCCGGCACGCAAATACTTTTGATAGTACAAACACCAATTCCTCTTTCTATGCTATTGTGGTTCACCTTCATTTGGCCCAGAATCTAGTGGAAAACCGGAATACCACACCAAACCACTGCCCTTCACTTCTGGCCCCAAAAATGTTTATGTTCACAAATCGAGAAAAGACAAAGCAAACAATCACAATGTCAATGACAAGTAGGATCCCAATGCAAACACATATGACTCAGTAAGTGGATTAAATGTTCTTCTCAACAAAGCAGCTTTCCGCACCTCAGGGATTTCAGTTTGCCAAGTGACGACTGCCACACCCAGCTTAGACCGATCGAGTCTCTGAAAAGGCAACGGAGCAGGTATCCTGGTGTGATACCTCAAGACTTCATGTACACATCAACTCAGCTGCTTCTATTCCCGTGGTAGCCATCAGAGGTATACTGGAACCAGAAATCATCCCTGGTATTTCAATCACAGCGGACCAATATTTTCCTTGAGGCCCCCATTATTAGCCAGACAATAATATTTTAACACAAAAAAAACAAGGTTAGACCGGCCCACTAGACAAGAAATGGACTAGCCCATTTTGCATTTGCCGAAATGCCAGATGGTCAGTTTGCCCGTGGTAGCCATGCCAGACACTGCTTACTGGAAATTGTAGTTGCATGGGACTATTTGCTGTTTCACCGATGTGGATGGAGATGATATCTGGGCATGCTATGGCATGCCCCTGAAACGCATACATTAGGAAGGTCTCTGTGAATTCCACAGAGTCCCATTCAGGCTCAAGGCTGCCTCTGCTTTCCCAACTGGATCGAGGATTAAAAAGTCCACTTTGTGTAACAAATAGATTGAATCTCAGCAAAATGTATGTCTCGTTTGTCAGAGCATAAAGTTTGGTGGTCATATTTTAAAAAATTGACTTGAAACCTGTCACCAAAATAGCAAACTGTGTCATGCTATTCCTTTACCATGACGACATACCTCAAACACCATATTCTTCTCATATTCTCCAACTGTTAACTGCAGTCCTTATCCTGCCTCTTCCTTCACCTAACACTTCCTACCTCCCTCCCATCCCCTGGCCAACTTCAACCTTTGATGTCAGGACCGGCCAGTAAATTCCTTGGGTCTTTTATGCTGGCTACCCTTTTCTAATAGCAGGGTTAACAAGCTGCTGCAACCGGAGCTAATTAGACTGTACCATGTAGAGGGTACCAACCAGCCAGAGCTAATGAGACTGTACCATATAGAGGGTACCAACCAGCCAGAGCTAATGAGACTGTACCATATAGAGGGTACCAACCAGCCAGAGCTAATTAGAATGTACCATGTAGAGGGTACCAACCAGCCAGAGCTAATGAGACTGTACCATATAGAGGGTACCAACCAGCCAGAGCTAATTAGAATGTACCATGTAGAGGGTACCAACCAGCCAGAGCTAATTAGACAGTACCATATAGAGGGTACCAACCAGCCAGAGCTAATTAGACTGTACCATATAGAGGGTACCAACCAGCCAGAGCTAATTAGACTGTACCATGTAGAGGGTACCAACCAGCCAGAGCTAATTAGACTGTACCATATAGAGGGTACCAACCAGCCAGAGCTAATGAGACTGTACCATATAGAGGGTACCAACCAGCCAGAGCTAATGAGACTGTACCATATAGAGGGTACCAACCAGCCAGAGCTAATGAGACTGTACCATATAGAGGGTACCAACCAGCCAGAGCTAATGAGACTGTACCATCTAGAGTGTAACAACCAGCCAGAGCTAATGAGACTGTACCATATAGAGGGTACCAACCAGCCAGAGCTAATGAGACTGTACCATCTAGAGTGTAACAACCAGCCAGAGGGGGGTGCTTGGGGCTATCACAGTCGCCCCACGAATGGCTATCATAGCGGCTCCTAATAATGGGCCCCTGATACCCCCTCCACAACCCCCTCCACCCAGCCAAGGCTGTCCGGCCCTGTGCGGCCCTGGTACCGCCTGTCCCGCTGGGGACATATGGGTCAAGGGAAGAGGGGGGCCTCATTAGGGCAGGATGTGCCAGGATGCAGTAAAAACTCTGTTTTAATTTAATTTTTTTATTTTTTCTAAGACGTTTCCTGAGTGCTCCAAGAGATCACTTGCAGATGTAACAAGACGCTGCTGCTGCTCTGTCGTTGCGACACTGCAGAGAGGAAGGAGGAGTAGAGAGGAAGGAGAAGCAGAGAGGAAGGAGAAGTAGAGAGGAAGGAAGAGTAGAGAGGAAGGAGAAGCAGAGAGGAAGGAGAAGCAGAGAGGAGCAGAGAGGAAGGAGGAGCAGATAGGAACGAGGAGCAGAGAGGAAGGAGGAGTAGAGAGGAAGGAGGAGTAGAGAGGAAGGAGAAGCAGAGAGGAAGGAGAAGTAGAGAGGAGCAGAGAGGAAGGAGGAGCAGATAAGAACGAGGAGCAGAGAGGAAGGAGGAGTAGAGAGGAAGGAGGAGCAGAGAGGAAGGAGGAGTAGAGAGATGGGTTTATTCGTAGAACTGATCTGGAAGATGTTCAGGCCCCCCAGGTCAGGCTAGTCCTATGAGATGGATGTTCACTTTAAATAGAGATATTTTATGACATATAATAACATTGTGAAGGTTATATGAGGCAGATGACATTGCTCTTCTAAACAATTTCCCCCTCAGTAAAGTAGAAGGCTAGCCCACCAGTAGAGTTTCACTAATTATCATACCAGTTAGTTTGCGCCCATTTCTGTCCCAGAGAACTATTGCTGTCTCGGATTTGCTGTCTCAAACATTTTAACTGTTCTACTAAAACTTGTTTTTTGCTCATGTTAAGAGGAGCATCATTGTAATGTTTGCTTGAGGTATGGGCATGATAACCTAACTAGAAATGAGTTACATTACCGTTCAAAAGTTTGGGGTCAAAATACGTTTTTTTGTCCATTCAAATAAAAATAAAATGTATCAGAAATATAGTGTAGTAATGTTGTAAATTACTATTGTAGCTGGAAATGGCTGATGGAATATCTACATAGTCGTTCAGAGACCCATTATCAGCAACCATCACTCCTGTGTTTCAATGGCATGTTGTGTTAGCTAATCCAAGTTTATAATGTCTGAGTTCTTTTGCCCATCTTAATCTTTTCTTTTTATTGACCAGTCTGAGTTATGGCTTTTTCTTTGCAACTCTGCCTAGAAGGCCAGCATCCCGAAGTCGCCTCTTCACTGTTGATGTTGAGACTGGTGATTTGCGTGTATTATTTAATGAAGTTGCCAGTTGAGGACTTGTGAGGCGTCTGTTTCTCAAACTAGACTCTCTAATGTACTTGTCCTCTTGCTCAGTTGTGCACCGGGGCCTCCCACTCCTCTTTCTATTCTGGTTAGAGCCAGTTTGCGCTGTTCTGTGAAGGGAGTAGTACACAGCGTTGTACGAGATCTTCAGTTTCTTGGCAATTTCTCACATGGAATATCCTTAATTTCTCAGAACAAGAATAGACTGACGAGTTTCAGAAGAAAGTTCTTTGTTTCTGGCCATTTTGAGCCTGTAATCAAACCCACAAATGCTGATGCTCCAAATATTCAACTAGTCTAAAGAAGGCTAAAGAAGTTTTATTGCTTCTTTAATCAGCACAAACGTTTTCAGCTGTGCTAACATAATTGCAAAAGGGTTTTCTAATGATCAATTAGCCTTTTAAAATGATAAACTTGGATTAGCTAACACAACATGCTATTGGAACACTGGAGTGATGGTTGCTGATAATGGGCCTCTGTACGCCTATATAGATATTTCATAGAAAATCAGCCGTCTCCAGCTTAAATAGTCATTTACAACATTAACAATGTCTACACTGTACTTCTGATCAATTTGATGTTATTTTAATGGACAGAAAATGTGCTTTTCTTTCAGAAACAAGGACATTTCTAAGTGACCACAAACTTTTGAACGGTAGTGTATGTTAGCTCCTTCATTCAGTTATAGACATTTTATGTCTGTGTATTTGGCAAGCTTTTATCAGTACTAACATCAAAATGTATCATCTTTAAATGTTGCTCACAATTAGCATTTTAGACTAACATTAAGCTAATGCTAAACTCTTGCTAACTATATAATATACTGTAAATACATACTGTACTGCAATATAGTGTACGACACCAGTAAATACATACTGTACTGTAATGTAGTGGACGACACTAGTGAATACGTACTGTACTGTAATATAGTGTACGACACTAGTAAATACATACTGTACTGTAATATAGTGGACGACACTAGTAAATACATACTGTACTGTAATATAGTGTACGACACTAGTAAATACATACTGTACTGTAATGTAGTGGACGACACTAGTGAATACATACTGTACTGTAATATAGTGTACGACACTAGTAAATACATACTGTACTGTAATATAGTGTACGACACTAGTAAATACATACTGTACTGTAATGTAGTGGACGACACTAGTAAATACATACTGTACTGTAATATAGTGTACGACACTAGTAAATACATACTGTACTGTAATATAGTGTATGACACTAGTAAATACATACTGTACTGTAATGTAGTGTGCGACACCAGTAAATACATACTGTACTGTAATATCGTGTACGACATTAGTGAATACAAACTGTACTGTAATGTAGTGGACAACATTAGTGAATACATACTGTACTGTAATGTAGTGGACAACATTAGTGAATACATACTGTACTGTAATGTAGTGGACAACATTAGTCAATACATACTGTACTGTAATGTAGTGGACAACATTAGTGAATACATACTGTACTGTAATGTAGTGGACAACATTAGTGAATACATACTGTACTGTAATGTAGTGGACGACATTAGTGAATACATACTGTACTGTAATGTAGTGGACGACATTAGTGAATACATACTGTACTGTAATGTAGTGGACGACATTAGTGAATACATACTGTACTGTAATGTAGTGGACAACATTAGTGAATACATACTGTACTGTAATGTAGTGGACAACATTAGTGAATACATACTGTACTGTAATGTAGTGGACAACATTAGTGAATACATACTGTACTGTAATGTAGTGGACAACATTAGTGAATACATACTGTACTGTAATGTAGTGGACAACATTAGTGAATACATACTGTACTGTAATGTAGTGGACAACATTAGTGAATACATACTGTACTGTAATGTAGTGGACAACATTAGTGAATACATACTGTACTGTAATGTAGTGGACAACATTAGTGAATACATACTGTACTGTAATGTAGTGGACGACATTAGTGAATACATACTGTACTGTAATGTAGTGGACGACATTAGTGAATACATACTGTACTGTAATGTAGTGGACGACATTAGTGAATACATACTGTACTGTAATGTAGTGGACAACATTAGTGAATACATACTGCACTGTAATGTAGTGGACAACATTAGTGAATACATACTGTACTGTAATGTAGTGGACAACATTAGTGAATACATACTGTACTGTAATATAGTGTATGACACTAGTGAATACATACTGTACTGTAATGTAGTGGACAACATTAGTGAATACATACTGTACTGTAATGTAGTGGACAACATTAGTGAATACATACTGTACTGTAATGTAGTGGACAACATTAGTAAATACATACTAAAACTAAAGAGCACTACAATCACCACACATCACCAATACCAGTGATGACCAGATCTACATATGCATAAAACAAAACGCCATTCCCTGAGTGACCCCTCAATTCTCCAGGAATCAGGCTTATTGCTAACCGCACAGCGGGAGCCCAGTCTCGCACACTCAGGGGCTAAGTGGATTTGGCCCCCAGAGGTCAGGCCCCATCATTTAGAATGGGTATACATCTCAGCCTGCCTACTCATAATGCAAGGCCATGCAGATCAGCGATGTAATAAAAGTTGGCCATGTGATAAGGGGAGACAGTGTGTGTGTGTGTGTGTGTGTGTGTGTGTGTGTGTGTGTGTGTGTGTGTGTGTGTGTGTGTGTGTGTGTGTGTGTGTGTGTGTGTGTGTGTATGTGTGTGTGTGTGTGTGGACTCATCTTGTCCATGTCTTTCTCTCCCTCTCTCCAGCCCCCCTGCTGTCTAAGGCCTAGCATTAATCAGGCCAGTCACCACTGACACTGAGCATACATGCCACAGTAGCCTGGAATCGCAACACCCGTCAATCTCAAGTAACTGACTGACTGGCTGGCTGGCTGACTGGCTGACTTGTTGGCTGGCTGGCTGGCTGACTGGCTGACTTGTTGGCTGGCTGGCTGGCTGACTGGCTGACTGGCTGACTTGTTGGCTGGCTGGCTGGCTGCCTGGCTGGCTGGCTGACTCTCTCTCTCTCTCTCTCTCTCTCTCTCTCTCTCTCTCTCTCTCTCTCTCTCTCTCTCTTTTTCTCTCTGCCTCTCTCTCTCTCTCTCTCCCTCTCTCTCTCTCCCTCTCTCTATCTCTCTTTCCCACTCTCTCTCTCTCTCTCTTTCACACACACTTTCTCGCTCTCTCTTTGTCACTCTATCTCTCTCTCTTTTTCTCCTCCAAAAGAAAGGGATGTCTCCTCCCAAGGACAGATGCTGCCTATAGGTATGTAGACAGACAGTCAGTCAGAGCCACCTGCAGTGTGAACTGAGCAGTGATTAAAGACGAGAAGAAGGAAGGGAGGGAGGGGGCACATCCACCCCCATCAGGGGTCTGCTTCCCATTTACCAGCCTCACCAAGCAGCGCCGAGGGAGCTGGGGTTTCGTTTTGCCAGCATCCGGGGCTAAGAGGGGGCTAGAAGACCCAGAGACAGCGATCAACATCAGGACTAACGATAATTCAATTAAAAAGGTTGCTCACACAGGGGAATGCACAAGTTCTTCCCCTTTCTCTCTCTCTCTCTCTCTCTCGCCCTCTCTCTCTCTCTCTCTCTCTCTCTCTCTCTCTCTCTCTCTCTCTCTCTTTCTACAACACACACAAACACACTCCCTTACTCTCTCCCTCTCTCTTTTTCTCTCTCCCTCTCTCTCCTGTAGACCCCATCATGGCCTTATTGAGGCCTGCCCCTCAGTGTCGGGGTGATGAAGAGGAGGGCGCCCACAACGTGTCCCAGGGGCAGCTCTCCTAATTGGTTAATTAATCCTCACAAAGGCTTGTCTGCAGGGCCAGAGGCTTGAGCGCGGAGAGAAAAAGTGGGGGAGCAGGGCGTGGTGGAGGGGAGGAGGTGGTGGGGGGAGGAGGTGGTGGGGGGAGGAGGTGGTGGGGGGGAGTGAGTACAGAGTTTGACAATGACATCAACGTGCGCCCAAGGGATGGAAGCTGGGCGTCTGAAAGCGTAGCACAAAGTCGTATCGTGATCTCCTGCAATGTTTTTTTGGTCTCTCTCGACTGTTTTTCTAAATTCCCGTAAGGGTAGCTCACTGAGGTTGCAAGTGTACAGATTTTTAAATGTAACAATGTTCAAACAAAAGCCATCCAAGGATATGTCACTACACCGTATGTTTAGGAACTTGGGTACTTCAGTTGAAACCATCTATGTGTTACGTTTGGTTCTGTGTTGTGTTCTGAACAGTTTTTATTTTTTTATTTTTTTTACTTTGGGCTTAGGGGAAGGGCAGGCTTGTGATAGACCCATGGTGTTGGTCTGGGTGACACTCACTGAAAGAGACAACTACATAATTTGATTTGAGTTTCAACACTGCACACTCACTTGCATAATGTTTTTCCACTGCAATAAAACAATGCATGTTAAATATACCAGGGGGGTTAGTTCAAAATAGTGATGGTGGGGTGATGGGGTTAGTGATGGGGGTGATGGGTTTAGTGATGGGGGTGATGGGGGTTGATGGGGTTAGTGATGGGGTTGATGGGGGGGTGATGGGGGGTGATGGGGTGATGGAGGGTGATGGGGGTGATGGGTTAGTGATGGGGTGATCGGGGGTGATGGGGTGGTGATGGGTTAGTGATGGGGTGATGGGGGGTGATGGGGGGTGATGGGTTAGTGATGGGGTGATGGGTTAGTGATGGGGTGATGGGGGTGATGAGGGGGTGATGGGTTAGTGATGGGGTGATGGGTGTGATGGGGTTAGTGATGGGGTGATGGGCGGGTGGGGGGTGATGGGGGCGTGATGGGGTTAGTGATGGGGGGTGATGGGGTGATGGGGGGTGATGGGGTTAGTGATGGGGATGATGGGGTGATGGGGGTGATGGGTTTAGTGACGGGGTGATGGGGTTGATGGGGGTGATGGGGTTAGTGATGGGGGTGATGGCGGTGATGGGGGGTGATGGGGGGTGATGGGTTTAGTGATGGGGTGAAGGGGTTAGTGATGGGGTGATGGGGTTAGTGATTGGGGTGATGGGGTGATGGGGGTGATGGGGGTGATGGGTTTAGTGATGGGGTTGATGGGGTTGATGGGGGGTGATGGGGTTAGTGATGGGGGTGAAGGGGGGTGATGGGTTTAGTGATGGGGGGATGATGGAGGTGATGGGGGGTGATGGGGGGGCAAGTGCACCAGCCTGTCACTAAAGAAGGAAGTAAGGAAGTGACTCCCCAACCCCCCTAAATAAGATGTAGTTGATGGATCTATGTGTGTGTGTGTGTGTGTGTGTCTCCCCCTCAGGCCTTCTTAGTTCAGGTACAGGGATGTTAAAGTGAATCATGCTGGTTAAATAAGTACATGTAAATACAAGTTAATGAAACAAACACAAAGTTTTCACACACACGCACACACACACACACACACACACACACACACACACACACACACACACACAAACACACAAACACACGCACGCACACACACACACACACACACACACACACACAAACACACAAACACACGCACGCACACACACACACACACACACACGCAACAGAAACTTGGATGACATGAGGACTTGTAGCTTTGGTTAAGAAATAGCAGGACTCTGTCACCCCTGTCATAGGACCTGTATTCACCTCTGTCATAGGACCTGTACTCACCTCTGTCATAGGACCTGTATTCACCTCTGTCATAGGACCTGTATTCAGCTCTGTCATAGGACCTGTATTCACCTCTGTCATAGGACCTGTATTCAGCTCTGTCATAGGACCTGTATTCACCTCTGTCATAGGACCTGTATTCACCTCTGTCATAGGACCTGTATTCAGCTCTGTCATAGGACCTGTATTCAGCTCTGTCATAGGACCTGTATTCAGCTCTGTCATAGGACCTGTATTCACCTCTGTCATAGGACCTGTATTCACCTCTGTCATGGCACCTGTATTCATCTCAGTCATAGGACCTGTATTCAGCTCTGTCATAGGACCTGTATTCACCTCTGTCATAGGACCTGTATTCAGCTCTGTCACAGGACCTGTATTCAGCTCTGTCATAGGACCTGTATTCACCTCTGTCATAGGACCTGTATTCAGCTCTGTCATAGGACCTGTATTCAGCTCTGTCATAGATCCTGTATTCACCTCTGTCATAGGACCTGTATTCAGCTCTGTCATAGGACCTGTATTCAGCTCTGTCATAGGACCTGTATTCAGCTCTGTCATAGGACCTGTATTCACCTCTGTCATAGGACCTGTATTCACCTCTGTCATGGCACCTGTATTCATCTCAGTCATAGGACCTGTATTCAGCTCTGTCATAGGACCTGTATTCACCTCTGTCATAGGACCTGTATTCAGCTCTGTCACAGGACCTGTATTCAGCTCTGTCATAGGACCTGTATTCACCTCTGTCATAGGACCTGTATTCAGCTCTGTCACAGGACCTGTATTCATCTCAGTCATAGGACCTGTATTCAGCTCTGTCATAGGACCTGTATTCAGATCTGTCATAGGACCTGTATTCAGCTCTGTCATAGGACCTGTATTCAGCTCTGTCATAGGACCTGTATTCACCTCTGTCATAGGACCTGTATTCACCTCTGTCATAGGACCTGTATTCAGCTCTGTCATAGGACCTGTATTCACCTCTGTCATAGGACCTGTATTCAGATCTGTCATAGGACCTGTATTCAGCTCTGTCATAGGAACTGTATTCAGCTCTGTCATAGGACCTGTATTCACCTCTGTCATAGGACCTGTATTCACCTCTGTCATAGGACCTGTATTCACCTCTGTCATAGGACCTGTATTCAGCTCTGTCATAGGACCTGTATTCAGCTCTGTGCCACGCTAACATATTCCCCCAAACACAGAGGGGAACTCAACTGTGCTCCACTGAAACATGTCCCCTCTGTAACATAACGAGTATCACAGTGAATATAGTTATAAGGATCAAACACATTTACACTGTCATAAGACAGAGATAAAGGGGCAAGTGTAACCCTGAAATGACTATAGATCTAGCATGACAGAACAGAATCAAATAGAGAATAAATGTAATGGTAAATATTGCAAAGGAAATACATACATCTTGGGGATCTAAAAGCGTGGACAGGGGCTTCAATGTCTATGTCAGTGCT